>PVHY01001001.1:45011-67511 GCA_004024945.1 Uropsilus gracilis | reverse complement strand
GAATTTAACTAACCATAAATTTAACTTGCTGTCTAGATGTTCATAAGTGTTAACATTTCTTGCTATTACCTAGCATTTAAGTAATTCTTTGAGATTTAGGAATTTTTTTTTTTTTTGGTGCTGCCTTACAGTCAGACAATTTTAATAACTGATTAATTAGTCATTGGAGAAATCAGATATTTTGAGATTCTATTGTCTTCCAACATCTGCATTTTTATAAATGTGTCATGTAAGTGGTGCAATTAATGCTGCACTTAATTGAAACTCATCTTTTCAATTGTTTGTGAAATCTTGGAATCACTTGCTTCATATTCCTTAGCACGTGATATTGCCAAATATTTGGATCTATTAGAATTGATAAATATGATTCATTTTATGATTGAAGGAGGGAGGAAAGGATCAAATATACAGAGAATATAAAGTAGCATGCCTCCATAAATTTAGTTAATAAATTTGCTTCTTGACATTCTTAGCATTGCCTTTGTTCTATTCAATGTTAATGTTAATTTTTATTGTACTGTGCTCACAGAAATAGGCATCTCAGAACCGACGCTTCATGCATTTGTTCCTTTTGACACTTCTAGAGGAAAAAAATGTAGTTGTGAAACTATCTCCTACCTTCCCTTCTCCTAATCTTATTCACCCTGTTCTCCCTACCACATCCCCCAAATACGAACAAATATTGACTGACAACTTGAAAGTGCTAATCGAATCATTTCCAATCATATGTGTTCAATATGTTGGCTTAAAAAAATTAGGAGCCTAAATCTTTCATCTAATATCACTGCTCAGTAGACAGACAGAATTTTAACCACAGCAAATTCAAGTACAGCTTTCAGACCAGTCAAACCCAGGAGACAGGCAGGAGGTCTGCCCTTCCCCAGCCGTTCTTCTGTCTGCATTAGCCGTTCTTGCTTAGGCTCCATCGACCTGTCAGAGCCATCACAGTGATTGACTGCCCCGGCAGATGTGCTGCTATAACAGGTAACTTGATCATCCAGACCCATCTGTCTCTAAGTCCTCTTCAATTCACACTTTGAAAAATATTAGAGGTTGGGAGGGGTTGAATTCTTTGTTGTGATTTTAAAAAAAAGTAGACAATCTGTATTTCACAAAAGGTTACCCTCTAGTAAGTGAATCGAAATATATAGTATTTGAGCTCTTTAGTGAGATGAGCTGTTTTAGAGCACACTGTTATCAACATTAAATGGGCCAATAATATCCTAGAGAATTTGAAAACCTAATTTCCTAAACACAATCTAAAGTTAAGAACCAGTTTTAAAAAACTATGATAATAATAAATGATGTTTCGAAAAGAATAGTTTCCGAGTGAGTGAGACAGATGGGCTGTTTTTGAGTAGGGAGAGAGGAAGGGAGTATCATGCAAGGGAGGCGATCCTGTGTCTTCCCTTTAGTGTCCACTGCTTGGCAAATGCTGTGACATCATTAAGCTGATTTGCTGATTTTAGGTGGTTCTGGGATAAGAATGGGCAGGGGTAACTCAAGCTTCCCACTTAAATGTAGTTAACTAATTTATTTGTGTCACTCCTTCTGATAATTACTTTTCACCAAAATATTTGCTGTGCTTGTGTGCAGACAGTTTCATTCTACAAGTCAACACCCTAAGTGGGGAGCAGTTTGGGATCTTCCAACATCTCATATTAAAGAGAATGTTATCATGGTGAGCTCAGTGGTTAACACTTTTTTCAAAAGTCATACTGCTTACCCACTATCATAAGATGAACAAATGGCTAAGAATGACTTGGCTCATCATCTGAGGGAAGTAACATACTAAAGCAAGGCAAAACTAGGTAAAATCAATGACAATTGGCAAGAAAAGCAAATGAACTAATCTTTTTTCCAAATTAGAAGAATACAATTATGCTAGATATATAATGACTCTGGTAGAATCTGCAGAAATAAATGAACATGGATTTCGACAAAGTGATATTCCTTAACAAACTTCTTTGCAATTCTTTCATAGACTAGCAGCTCAAGCTTATCAATCTTCTTGGAATAAGAATATACCAATATTCATAGTAGTTCTTCAGATAAACACATTCTCAAAAGTTTTCTTACTTGAGTAAGGATTCTAGAAAATGTTCTGGTCAACAGTTTGTCCCTTTTATCTACTGATTTAAGATCCTGGAAATGAACATACTTGTTTTTATTCAGATGTGGGATTGAAAGTATAATATTTTATTTTAAATTAGCAATAACTATTCTTCCCCCCTCCCTGTTTTTGGCCTGAGGGAGGTTCAATTTTGCTATTGCTATTGCTTGAAAAGGCTAAGAGTTGCAAGCTGTTTGCTTGGTTTGAGAAAAGCTATTGCATACTTCAGAGAGTTATTTACCACATAAAGTTTTGGCTGATTAATTCAGTTACCAGTGCTCACTCTTCCTCTCCATTCCTCACTTCCAACCCAATGTGAAAAAAAGTTATATATTTGAAACACAAATCTGTCCAAAATTTAGTATGAGCTGAGAACATGATGGCACAATAAAAAAAAAAAATCAAGAATGTCCTGACAGAAATTATATTTAAGAGAGTTTACCATTTTTATAATAAAAAGTTAAATAAAGGGGAAGTGATCACTATTTTAGTAGTGTTTTTCAATTCATACCATGCAATTATTTGCTCTGAAGTCCTTTTAGATGAAATGGTAGTTCCAAGTCATAGAGCTCTTCAGTATTTGTGTGCCATGGAATCGGATCTGTAAGCATTCCTGATATGGAACAAGAGATTCTTTTTTAAACTCTTGCATTTTCATCTACTTCACATCATATAACTCACATTCTTAAAAAACGACTGAAGATTTTTCTTATTTCCATGTGGTTCCTGCTTTCTAAATTCTGTTGCTTGTTTTCTCCTTGGAGTTCTAAATGTTGCTTTAACATCTTTAGGTGTGATATAGATAGATTTAGAGTGATGTAGTTAGCAAGTCTCAAGCTGCAGTTTTTAAATACATTTGAAAACCTTCTTCTAAAGGAAAACAAGACACTCTTATGGGAAAGTTACACTTTATTTTGGAGGCATCTCTAACAACTTTTCTTTCCAAAGATGCTGAATTTACTATAACTATTATTAACATATGTATGCAATTAATCCTCAGCACATAAGATTTTCATTTACAGTTAATCAAAGTTACTTTATCCTTTGGACACCATGGACAATAAATTTTTAAAAGGCGATTAAAGTCTATTTAATAAATTAAATTCAGTGAAATGTTTGAGAAAGTGTCCCTTTCCATAGGTTTATGCCATATGATATGTTGCTATTCTTGGGTACAGTTTACCTCTGTATTCTTCCTTCTACCATATAAATGTGTAGTCCTACTTTCATCTCAACATTTTTTCCCAACAAATTATAGTCATAGAAAGGGTTCAGAGTAAATACGGTTTTAGCAGTTTATAACAAGAAAAGTGACTTCCACTTATTTTAAGTTCAAGTTCTGTATATTCAATTATTGTTAGCAAGCACTCCACCTACTGGCTTACGTGATGCCAAGCAATCAGAACAAGCTATGAAGCAAATCAGCTGTAGTATAGAGATACTTTCAGCTCTGCCTTAAGAAAAGGACCTCAGTTTCCAGATTGTCCGCCAATAGCAAACATGGTTTGCTGTTCACCAGAGTTAGAATGGTTCTTGTTATTTGTCTCAATCGAGTGACAACGTAATTGTGAAGAAGATTCTCAGTGTCAGTGTGGTTTATGAGGGTAGGATGATTCACTAAGAGACTTGATTTTTTTAACTGTAACAAAGGATGAGAACCACATTCCAGAAACTCAGAATGTCTTTTCTTCATATTTAGAGTAACTGCACATGTACAGAAACATCAGTATAAAAAGTCTTTTTTTTTTCCAAAACATTTTTAAAGAAAGGAAGGTATTTGTTTTTAAAATCAGTTAGGATAAAGATGTCAGAATATAGCTGATTTTTGTTCACCAATGGCATCTGAAAACACATAATAGTGCAGTAGCAAAAGAAAACTCAGTGCTAGACAATTTCCTTTAACCCTTGCTTCCTACCCCATGAACTTTTTAGCTTAGTAGTCTTACTAATGAATAATTATATGACAGACAGGGATTACTATTAGGGATTAGAGTGAAATGAAGAGAAATGGAACCATTTCCATTCTACAGTGTCAACATGGGTGTAAATCATCATCTTCTGCCTACCCCACCCACCGCTATCAATCTTGACATCTCTTTTTAGGGACAACTGACTGTAATTATTGTCACTGTGCCCATGTTAGGTGTGATATGTTTGAAGATGGCAACAAACAATATGGCAATTATTGTGATTATAAAAGAGCAAATTGAGGCACACAGACTAGAGGCACACATAGAGACAAAGCAGCAGGAATGTGGAAAATAACCTTAATAGCTGTTGATGTGGAAATGCTTTTCCTAACACTGCAAGTAGAACTGGAAAAAAAGAAATGCTGGAGGGAGAATGTTTAACTATATGAAAGGTTTCTTGGAGTCAACTGTCTTTTATGACCAACTTTTCATCTTCTCCAGGATTAGTGTAGAATCACCATTGCATGCCTTCAATAGCATAGGAGGGTCTTCTTACTCCAGAAACTCCTGTTGTTTTCAGCTAAACCAGGATGCAATATGGCACTAAGTAACAGAACTTATTCTGGGTTGATGAATACTTGTGCACTGATACTGGAATAGCTGTATTACTGCTTTAATCAGAGCCCAGTAAACTGCATCCCAGATGCACGAATTTCTCTTTTGGCTTTGCAAAGGAAGTGTTCGCAGTTAAGGGGGGCAGGGGGACTAGTTCCATTAAGCATTTACCCTGCAAAACAGAGATTGAGGAATCTTAGCACATGACGACACAACAAAATTTACCTGACCCTTCCAAGCTAAGGAAAACAAGACAGAAGGTCCTCTCGAGAGGCTGTATCATATATATGTTCTGAGGCTGTGCTGCCCATATGTTCAATAGGACTGTTGAATCTCAAAGTTATAATAATTTGCAACGAGGTGCCAGAACCAATTATTAAATATCATATGATCCAACAGAGATGAAATAAAAATATACAGGGTCGATTTTACTGGCTTTGACTATTATAAGACATTTAAAGTACTCTGAATTTACAGTGTAACTTGAGGGTTGTATTAACGACTTCCTTATGCTAGAATTTTGTTCCCAGCTGAATATCATAAGCTAAATGCAGATGGCATACTTTTCTAAGGACAAAAAGAGTCTTGGCCTTATCCTTTCTTTTTTGATTTGTATATCAACTCAGGAAAAGGAGATATGCTATTATGATATCTTCCACTAATGTAAACCTTTATTCAAAAGCGCAAATGACAGCCAAAAGTACAATTCAAGTGAGAAAAAAGGTAGTGTGTGATAGTATCACAGAATGGTATGATCTCAGCCAAATCTCTGCCTATATTGTAAGAAAAAAGAGCTTTTTAGTCTTCTGTATGAGACAGTCATAATTTAGCTACCATGATTTCTCTAAAATATGAATGAGTGAATTTTTTTAACTGTGGTTCAAATCTCACGGCCAAGTTCAGTTCTTTCTAACTGCTGTGATTCTACCCGGAGAGAAAATCAGAAGGTGTGGACTGTTGACTTACTGACAGCAAAAGATATGGCACCTCTGGGGTTCTATGTGCTGCTATGATTTTAGAAGCACTAGTAAGGGTTTCACTCAAGTCCTCAGAATCAAAACAAAACTGTTCTACCTAATAAAATAAAATCATCATTCTGAATGGATTTTCTTGAGAATCAGAGTTGAAAGGTAGACTCCTAAGTTTTGTGGGAAACAGAAACTATACTACCCCTTCTCCAATCTGAACAAACTGTATCTACTAAATCCTCATTGAAATTACTTTGAGAGATTAAAAGATTGCCTCCTTCATTCACTGGAGCACCGCAGGCATAGGAACATGTTTGTCTATGTATGTTTACAGCACCTGTCAGTTGATACATGAGAAACAAGAAGAGTCATGTAAACTGATCCTCTCTTTTGCTGAATATTTAATGTAGTCCACCCGAAAGAAAAGACAAACATTCTACTTTCCTAGTGCTTGTCTTCCATGCACTCTTTCCATAATCTCGGGGGAGAGGTGGGTTTCAATCTTGGTCAGAGAAAGTACCCATTTACTTCAGAATTTTCACTTTCTTGTCTTTGCTTCCTGTCTCCTAAAAAGAAATTTATTTTATTTTAGCCACCTCTGAGCAGACTTGTGTGTATATTTTTTCAGAGAAATTGAATTGTCCATATGGATTTTTAAATCAGTTTTCAGATCAAGTTCAGAAATATGTAAACTGTTGTGTTCTTGGATTAGGCAAGAGTAGAATATATCACTCAGATGAAGAGCACTATAAAGTGATCTTCAAATGAGAAACTGGAGTGTAAGTCAATTAAAGTGGACAATAATGGGAAAACAAGAGCAATTTTAAGACATTTAAAGCAAGGGAAGATGCATTATAAATTTTTATTAAATTGAAGCTATATTCACACTTATTGTGGTTTGAAATGTGAACCAATATTTTCTATCTTTGGTTTCCTTGCTTTAAGACTTCTTAATGTGCATAAAATGTAATTCATAATATCATATTACTGTTTTAAGTTTGCAAGTTACTGTCTCCAAAGTTATAATTTAATTGAAATCAATAAGTGTCCATTAAACTACTGTGCTCTCTCATAAAACAGAATCTGACCTGAGGTTAATGCAACAAGACCCTGGGATTCTAAAAACTCTTGATTCTTTGGCATTTTAACCTTATTTACAACATTAAAACACCTAATTTTAAAGAGCACTATCATTTAGCACAATATAAAGTATTAGCTTTCAATGATGAAGTCAATCCTATTTAAAGCTTAGACCTGCTGTTTTCAATAATCTTTATAACAAGTGAAAGAGAAAAAGATTAAGGCACTAGTACAAAAAAAATACAATTATGCCCACTCAAATCCTTTCTGAAAGACATGTAAAAATGATATTAGTGACTCTTAAAATAGTTAACAGAAGATGTACAAACATGGATTTGGGGGGAAAGGAAAAAGAACATTTCCATAAATTCTAAAAGGCATGTAGAATTGGGGGGAAAGATCTCAAAAACATATTGTAAATAAAGGCCTTCACTGGAGATATGCCACACGCAAGCAAGAAAAACAAAAAAGAGGAGTAAAACAAGGGGAAAATGTATTTAAACTCTTGGCTGAAAAATTACATTAATGTCATTGGGTAACTATTATACTCTAAAATAACTGCTTGAAAACTGCATAAGGCCTACATTATAATTTCCTAGTATCTGATTTTATTCTAGCTTTGTTTTGGGCCAATTGAGGTGTCGACTTTCAGACTATCAGTTTCATTTCTCCTCATCCCTCTTTCTCATCCCTCTATGAATGAAAAAATTTACAGACATAAGTTTATAAGTGAAGATAAAACATAAGATGTTATGTAGTTCTGCCTTTTCATGCCACCATACTTTATTAATATTAATAATATCCACTTACCCATTCTAGACACACTGCTAAGAGACATTTGGTATATTATCTTATTACATTGTCTCAAAACGATGCAAGGTAATTTTCTGCTAACTTCTCATATAAGGTAGTTGAAACAGAGCAAGGCTAAATGAATTAGTGTAGGTCAAGAAAAGAGTAACGCCAAGAGATTCTTACACAAACATTTCTCACTCCCAAGTTCATGCTCAAAAGTCAGTTCTGCTTCTTCTTATAAACTTTAGTGCTTGAAAACTAACCTTGTAATGGTGAAATTAGAAAATGGCACATGCTGAATGCAGGCATATGATTTAGTTCTCAGCAATGGGAATGAGTAACAAGAAACAACATTTAAATTTTAGAGATAAAATAAATTAATATCAGTATAGCATATAACATATACATGTTATTAAAAAATGCTAGACATTATTGTTAACAAAACCTCACAAAAATTTCAAGGATTTCAACTTATTTAGTAAACGCATTGACAACAAGCTGAAAAGTAAGTTACTCTTAGGGGTATAAAAGGAAGTTTAATGATGTCACCCGAAGTAGTTCCTTTATTTTCTTCCCCTATACTTTCATGTTTGAGCTCAAAGGCCATGTGACTATGTGATGTGACTCTTCCTTGGTAGAGTAATTGTACACTTAGGAAGACAGAAATCACCACCTCATTTTTATTTTTACCAGTAGCACTCACACAGACATTGAATGTAAAATGCCATTTTCCAACGAACGATTGATGACATAAAAGTTGGAGATTGGAATTTCCAAAGTTCAAATACCATTTCTTTCTGTTAAGTGATCAAGTGAAGTCACATACTTTATCCCTATAATTACAAGGATTCAAAATACCTCATATCCTGAAAATAGTTAAGTTATTTATATCATGACTGGACATTATTCAAAACTTTTGGTTTTGGTCACATTTAAATTACTTTTTTTCCAAAATTGAAAAATTACTAAAAAAATTAATTTCTTCATCCCCCTTCCTCCTCCCAACTAAAAAAAGAAACAGTAATAACCAAGTTATGATGCAATATTCAAAAGCTGATCATTAGAATTCATCACATCAACAAAGGAAAGTTAAAAATTAATGGTCATATCAGTAGATGAAGAGAAACACTTGGCAAGATTCAACAATCATTTATAATAAAAATTTTCAAAAAATGAAGCTAGAAGCATTATATCTAAACATAATAAAGTCCATATGTTATAAACCCATAGCTAACATTATACTAAATGGTAAAGAAATGAAAACTTTTCTATTAAGATCAAATACAAAACAAGGATATCTATTTTCACCACTACTGTTCAATATAGTAGTAGAAGTCCTGCCTAGACCAATCAGGACAGAGGGAATATAAGAGGAATCCAAACTGGGATAAAATAAATAAAACTACCACTGTTTGCAGATGACAATTATAATACAGATAGAAAACTTTAAAAAACTCCACATACACACAAAAGAAAAAAACTAAGTAAAACAGTAAATCAGTACAGATAACAAGATCAATTAGCAAAAATCAGTTGCATTCATATAAGGCAAACAGCAGGCTAGAATAGCAAGAAATCAGGTAAATAATTTTATAGAATATAACATCAAAAGGAATTAAGTAACTAAGAGTAAGCTGAACAAAGGAGGTGAAATACCTGTACAGCGAAAACCCTAAGACATTTTAAAGATAAAGAGAAAAAGACAGAAATGGACAGATATTATTGCTCATGGATTGTAAGAATTAACATTGTTAAAATGACCATCTTACCCAGAATGATACACAAATTCAGCAAAATTCTATCAAATTTTCAATCCATTCTTCAAAAAAAAATAATTGAACAAACAATATTGAAACTCTTAAGGAACTACAAAATGTTCTGAGTTGACAAAGCAATCCTGACAAAGAAAGAAGGTATCATAATCCCAGACAATAGATTATATATACTACAAAGCTATTGTAATGAAAATGTATGATTTTGGAATAAAAATAGACTTACAAACCAGTGTAATAGATTTGAGAGCTCAGAAATAAGCCCATAGTGACCTGTCACAGTTAATATATGAAAAGAACCCAAGAGTTTACTTTAGAGAAAGGAAAAACCTCTTCAATAAATAGTGTTAAGAATACCGGGCAACCACATGCAAAACAACGGGACTAGGCTAACATCTCTCACCATAAACAATAGTTAACTCAGATTAAAGATGTGTATATAAGACCTGAAACCATCATATTTTTAGAAGAAAACATAGGTAGAACATTCCACGACCTTGGCTTCAGCTTTGGGGAACTCCAACAGCAAAGAAAACAAAAGCCAAAATAAAATTTAAAAAAGTCTAGAGAAAAGCTTCTCTGCAGGGAAAGGAACTATTGTTAAAAAGAGAAAATACCCTACTGAATAGGAGAAAATATCTGTACATCATACATCTAAAAGGTAACCAATATCAAAAATCTATGATGAACTCATCCAACACATAACCAAACAACCCAATTAAAACTGGAAAGAAGAGCTTAACAGAGACTTTTCCAAAGAAGATAACAGATGACCAATAGACACATGAAAAAATGTTCATCATAATTTATCCTCAGGGAAATGCAAACCAAATACCACAGCACATCTGTGAGAATGACCTATATAAAAATGACCAGAAGCAAATGATATCAAGGATGTGACAATAAAGGAACACACCCACACTGTTGGTGGGAATGTAGACTTGGCCAGCTCTATAAAAAATATCAAAGAGGTCCAGAAAATATTAAAAATAGATCCACCATACGATTCAGCAGTTTCACTCCTAGGTATCTACTCAAAGAACACAAAAACACTAATTTATGTGGATATATGCAATCCTAAATTAATTGAAGCAGTATTTGCAATAGTCAAATTATGGGAATATCTGTGTCCAAGGACAGAAGACATGGTATATAGCAGCAATGGAATACTACTCCGGTATAAAAGATGAACTCTTGCCATTTGCAATAACATGGATGGAACTGATGGGGACTGTGCTAAGAGAAATAAACTAGAATGAGAAAGATAGATAATGGATGATTTTACTCACATGTGTAGCATAGAGAAACAAAACAGAGGTCAGAGAAAGCAAAACATAAAAAAGTACCATGTGTTATCCAATTGTGCCACTGGGCTCATGTTACCACAATTAACAGTAATTTAAAAATTATAGAAAAGAATTTTAAAAATCTAAAAATATCTGAACTGTAAACCTGAGAATACCATGAGAGAAAGGAAAAGGTAGAAGTTAACTATGAGAGTATAGTCCAGTGAATGACAGTGAAGGACAATAAATGGTTTGGTGGTGAGTGTGGTGTGGTAACATACATCTGCAAATGTGGAAACTGTATTCATACAGTGTTATATATCAATGTTATCACAAATTAAAAGAAAATTATACAAAAGGAAATTTGGCTTTTAGATTATGAGTTGGGCTATTTATGTGATTTGATTAGTGTAGGCTAATCCATACGCAAAATAACTTATTTGGAAATGAATATTTAGTGACTTATCAATAAATTAAACATCTTACTGATCTTGCATATGTCAAAAATGCTAACTATAATGGTAAATGAGCACAGATTTTTTTATGAAATAAATTCTTTAACTCTGTGTGTGACTTCAGTTATTTGCAATAACATGGATGTTATTAATTGAGAACACAAAAAACAATATGCGAAATAGAGTGCTTTCATTTACTCATAGTGGGTCTGTTTACCTCATTGCTAAAACTGGAAAAATTCAATTATCTGATGTCTTTATCTGCATCAGTATCTATATATCTTTATCTCTGTCACTATTGCTGATCTAAATCTTTCTATGCCTGCAGGTGTTTAAGACACATTTGATGACTTTTAGCTCTTCTGTTTTGTCAATGATCAGTGTCAGCATGAATTCAATTAAATGAGAAACTATGCAGTTGTTACCAATGCAAATAAGGTAATTATATAGGAATTTAAAAATCAGAATAGGATAGTTATTAAAATTTAGATCAAATATTTTTCCATACTAAAACGTATTTGGATTTCTGAGTATTTATCCAAAGAATACAAAAACACTAACTCAAAAAGATATATACATCTCTATGTTCATTACTTTATCCCAAAATAGATATGCATTTCTGTGTTCATTACAGCATACTTTATAATACTAAGATATAGAAAAAGCCTAGGGATCCCATTGACTGATGACTGCATAAAAAAGTATGGTACAGTAAGCAGATGTGTACTCACACACACACATATATACATATATATATATATATATATATATATACACACACATTCACACATACAAACCTATGTACATGCATATGGAATACTATTCAACTATTAAAAAATGAAATCTTGCCGTTTGTGACAATGTGGATGGACCTGAGGGGATTATGATAGAAAAATAAGTCAGATGGAGGAAGACAAATACCATATGATTTCACTCATGTGGAATATAAAGAAATAAAACAAACAAACAAAAGAAACATAAACACAAACTCTTAGATCCAGAGAAGAGATTGACGGTTACCAGAGGGAAAGGGATGAAGGGTTGTGTCAGACATGTAGATGGGGTATGTTGATGAGTGAAAACTACACTTTTGGTGGTAATCATGATGTATAGTATACAGATCTCAAAATATAATGCTATACACCTGAAACATTGTATACCAATGCTAACTCATGAAAAAGTTATTTAAAAACTTGTATTTTAAAATTTATATCCTACATTTCTTAATAGAAAGATTAAAAATTTTTAAGGAGGTAAAAAATCTCACATAGATGTTTTTTTTGGTGAACTTCACAATTGTCTTATTAACTGCTTGATTATAAATTAAGAAAAAAATAAAATTGATTTTTATACCTTATGTGCATGCTAATATATGTTCATTACTAGAAAACTTATAAATATGTACATTTACCCAATTAGTTTATTATCTGCCACTAATCAGCATTCAACATATGTTTGATAATTTAATAAAGGCATATATATATGCACATATATGTCTATGAATTTTTAAATTTAAATGTGTACTTAGTACATTTAAACCAATTTTTAGATACTCATCAGGGAACCAATCTAAGTTACTCTTTTTGACCTTAAATATCTTACACATGTATAATAGTTATGGTCTATTAGAATACAAGGAATGTTTATAATATTTCATATTTTTCATAGCTAATTTTATTGATAAAATTTTTCATCCAGACACACAGTGTGGCATTCTACTTAGGACATTTCTTGTTTCCTGACTCTAGTGTGATGCTCCAGCACATTCATTTGACTTACTGTTAATTTGGGTTACTTAAAAGGTAATCAATGTGTTTTAATTTCAAAGACTGAGTTGCCTGGAAAAAAATCAATAAAAAATATCATTTTCAATGCCATTTAATTTACATGATTTGACTATCCAGCTATTCTACAGTTATGTTTTGTTTTTATTCAGTGGATTGAATGCTATGTTTTGTTTTCAACAGATGTGACTTTGAGTGCACTGGAGAACAATTTATGCATTTGGTTCAGAATTTTAAATGAACATTCCATCTAGTGATTCGCCCAGTATAAGCAGTCACTTTAAAAAGTCTCATTGAAAGCAGGAAAAATTACTTAAAGGATCAGTTACATCTTAAAATGATGAAATCAATAACAATATTTTCTCTGGGATTCTTTCTCTGATAAGCAAAATCTTTGCTTAAAAGCCGCATTAAAATTTAATCACAATCTGTGTGCTTTAGCAATTGATAATTTCTGGACAGCTGTCTTCTGCTTTGTTTAAGTCTTGTGTTCCTTCTGTTTAAGTTATGCCTTTTAATAGCTGGATTAAGTACATTTGGTTTAAAAATATATCACGAGAATATGTTCATACTTTATATTCCAATAGTGGACTAATTTTTATATTGCTTCAAAATAATGAAAAACACTTGGGTTAATACTTAAGGCTAGTGAAACCACTGGAAGATAATAATTTTTTTCAGATTTTGCATGAGTAGGTAACATTTTATGGTAATGATCATCATTTAAGTTCTTTAACTTTATATGGTGATCTGAAATCACATCTAATTCATCTTTGTGTATCTGGTTCCTGGTATCTTGTCTGTCATATGCAATAATGAAAATATTTGTGTTCAATCATTTAATAAAAAATCCTTAAGTGTATTTTCTTGAATGATTTTAAAACATTCCTAAATTGACTCTAAGAATCACCTCCACTATGACAATTCCTAAATTGACTCTAAGAATCACCTCCACTATGACAATTAATGTGTATGTGTATTGACGTCCTCAACATATAAAGAGCTAGAAAATAATTTTTAAGTGTTCCTACATCTTAGATAGGTAACATTCAGTTCAGCAATACTGCTATTATATAGTCTCCCCTCTCCGTATATTTTAAAAGGAAAGAATTTTTAAAAAATGATTAACTTTCATGGTACTTTTGATTTTTTGTTGTTGTTGTGTTTAATACTTTTGAGATTTTTGTTCATTTTTAGTTTTTTTTGTTCATTTTAAATTTTTAACTGTTTACGCACATATATATTTTTTTCCTGAACTGGGGAGTGATAATGTCATATTTATTAAAGGCAACTATTTAAAAGAGGCAATATCTTCAATGTTAGGCTACACATTTAAGTTACAAAGGCTAAAACAGTTAATAAATTGATCATATTATAATGCTTTGTGATAAAATAGTTTTTATTATGCTACTTTAATGCACTCAACCAAATCAATAAGGTTAATTGCATTTACCAGCATTAAGACCAATAAAATATGTACCTATTGAATAGTAGAATTTACATATTGCTATTTACTTTTATCTTTGCATCAGATGCTAATTAATTAAATACTTCTGCCGAAACTAATAAATAAGTAATAATTAGATAAACACATTGCAAAAACATAATTCAAAAGAAGCAGATTGAAGTGGCTTGGGAATATAAGTAGCCATATAGTATGTCAATTAAGAGAAAAACTGAAATATTCCAAATATGTCCACAATATGTCCAAATATGTCTGCAATATGTCCAAATATATGCACAATATTGCAAAATTTAAAATAGTGCATATTTTAACATATAGAGAAGATGTAACAAGGACCTTTTGGGTGGTTATCTGAAAATAAAAGATAAATGGTAATGTCAATTTGAAAGTATAATTTTATATGAAATTTAATCTATGAGTCAAAACATGTACCTTGGATAACATAATTTTGATATGTCCAAGTTATATAAGGCAGGTAAAGTATTCAACCACAAGTGGCTACTTGATTCCATTAAATCAGTTCGTTTTTAGGTATGCTAGGGTTTATTGAAGTAAACGTATCTTTATATACTGTAGAAAGGCCATGTTCACAATATGCCTAATTTTTTACATTGTATCATAAAGAAACTTAAGAATTAAAAAAAACATATAAGAAATTTAAATAAGTGTGTTAGAAAACATAGAGCAAATGACAATTCATTTCCCTTGCAAATATAATCTCCATAAGTTACTAATGCCAGGTTGTTGTTATCGTTATTTGCTCATCATCTTTTTTTAGTGTGTTATCTATATTTCAGTGTGTTATGTTTAAATGTTCAGCAACCAAATCTGCTTTTACAAAATAACTCTAGAAAACTATAAAAACTGCAAAATCTTCCAGGGAATTAATCTGAAGTAAAATCATTTTAACGTGCCTTTTTCCCCCCAGTAATTTTCAAAAGCGTTTTTTTCCGAAGATCAAATTTTGACACTATCCTTTTTTTTCACACTATGATGTGACTCCTCCTATTATTAAACTTTGCAGTTTGAAAAGTCTTTCTTATTTTACTGCCTCCAACATATTAGGTTACTTTTTAAAGAAAAGGTGAACATATTAGCATTCCATAAAATGCAAAAGTGACAAAGAGTTAAACTAGAAATTTTAGATGAATACACTAGCAGTTTGCCATTCTGACAGCAAAAGCCAAGCAAGTGTTTTAAAAAAATGCAAGTTTGAAAAATGCAAATGGTGTTATCCAAATATGCAGCCATATGTCCATAATACACACATTTTTGGGGAAAAATTTGTAAAGATTTCATCACAGAGTAGTATCTCAAAATGGTGGGGAGCTTGTTTTTTACATTGTTTCTTCAAGAAAATGGTAAATTACTTAACTTGCATTTTAAAATCTGTTACATATATTTTACCATGGAAAAATTCATTATTTTTAGGATTACACAAAAAATTTGGCTCCATGTTTTAATATTCTATTTTGAGTATGTACTTTTTCATCCATAATACAGTCAGCACAATTCTTTAAATTTATACAGATTCTAGTCATAAGATTTTCTATTCAGACAAGTAAAGTTTAAAACACAGCTCTTCGAACAATCAGTTAACAGCCCTCAGAACTCAAAGTCGATGAGACCAGGGAAAAAATGTAATTAGTTTGAGTAATGTTAAGCTGTGAAATTTGGATAACCTCTAAGCAACTTTGCTCTGTTGATCACAGCATCAATAACAATGGGAGAGTGGAAGCCAAATGCAAGTGGTGAAACCTCCAACAGGAAAATATCAATTAATCTTTCTCAATAGAGTTGAAGTATGGGTAATCCTCTCATTAAATAGTTTGAACCTTTTTCCAAGTAAACAAAGGAGGGATAATGAGTGATGTGGTCTGACTTGTTTACATGGAGAATCTTCAAGAGGCTTAGGCATAACCTCTCCACACAGAGGTCTTCTTAGCCACTGGTCACTAATTACCCTCTTTTAAAGGTATTTGTGTAAGCAAGGAGACTATGTTTTCAGACTTAATATGAGAATACCATTTAAGTGCCAATATTTTATACTTAAGCCAATGTGTTAAATAGTGTCCTGGAATCCTCACCAACAAAACAAACAAACAAAACTCTAATCAAATATTTCCAATATGCATTTTATCTATTTTAATAAATATTCATTCCCTTAGAATTTTGTCAAAAGAGCTATTTCTATTATATTATATTCAATTCATATTTTACTGCTAGAAATAGGGCATAACTCTTGATTGAACTATTCCAGCAACCTCAGACTTCCAATTGCTGTGAAAATTGTTGGTTGGACGGGAAAGAGAAGACTGGAATTGACATCTGTTGTGTCATCTGCCAACCAGTTTGCCCTTGATATTTAAGCAGTTTAAAAGTAAATACATTCTTTAGTACACTTGTCATCATACAAGCATCATTTAAAAACTACTTGATACTTCCAAATTTCTGTTTGATACAAATGGGAGAAACATGGTTAATGTATCAGTATATGCTGTAGTGGATCTAAAAGAAGAGTTTATCATGATTGTTAACTAAGGTCCAAATTTCTTACCATGTTTATATATAATATCATTACCAGTGAACTTAATATATTAAATATATGTGAATTAATTATGAGTAATGTTAATATCTGCAATGGCAATGCTATAATTTCTAAATTATTGTCTGTGTAAAATGCTGGAATTATTAAATTCATCAGTAAAAAATTCACAAAAAGATGGTGAAAGTTATGAATAAGGAATAGAAACATGAAATTCTTAAACAATTCTATCTTTAGCAAAATGGCTTTTATTTGTTTGTTTGTTTTGCTAGCATCTCTTCAACAATTCACACTGACAGGGGTATTTTGATATTCCTTCTGTGTTCTGCTTTGTGGATTAAGACATGAGAAATGGAAGAATTTTACTTAAAGAGTTTGATACCAATGAAAAAACTTACTGTTACATCTCTATGAGGTCATTAACTGCTGCTGTCTTTATATCTTCAAATTTGTTCTTTATTTAGATTCAAAATTTCATTTTTAAGAAAAATATGAAATAATGTAACATATAAGTCATGCGGACACATCATTTATAATTTTATAGATTCTTATAATTGATGATACTCAAGCATAAAACTTGGAACTGGAAAACTTCAGAATAAAATTGAAAGAAATCAATGGCTTTGTCATCAGTGACCACTGTATTAGCAATAGTTCATCTTGGTAGTGACATTGGATATTAGCATCAGAAAATTGTTCCTGGTTATCTATCTATCTATCTATCTATCTATCTATCTATCTATCTATCTATTTATTTATTTATTGTGGTCTATATTTAAAATAAGCTTTTGGCAACCTAACAATGGAAGCCTTTTATTTTACCTCAGATTTTTATTCACTTAATTACATTTGGGTGAAAGAGTGTTTAAAATTAATTGACTTTTCTTTTTTTTACTTTATTTTATTTTTTAATTTATTTATATATAAATTTCACATCATTTTAATATGCCATATAAAGTCAGAAAAACAGGCAAAATAGTTGAATGTAAATATAGCTAATTGTATGACAATTGACAAGTTCTTTAACTGCAGTTTCTCTATTAATGAATTGGGGGGATTTTATTAAGCATCGTTAAGAACCAGTTCAGCTCTGTAATGTGTGAATATAGTACAATGCTAGAATTAAGATTTCACTTATTCTTATTTATTTTATTGCTTTCTAGTAATTTCTGATGAAAAATGTGTTGTAATGATAAAATTATAGACACATACATGTATATATAAATGTGTACTTTACATATATATGCAATATATAAATATGTGTATTTGTAAAAAATAAATACATACAACTACATGAAATATTTTTCATTTGATAATGTAATAGCTTTAGAAAAAGATGTAATTACTTTTAAGAAAAAATAGACTTTGTAAATGTTCAGCTCTTATAATCTTATGGTTGAAAGTTAAGAAGGGAATAATTTATACATAGGGACAACAAAAGCTTGTTTTGGATAGGGTACCTTAAACAAAATTTACTTTTCATTATGCTTTTGTTATGCTTTGTGTGGTTGATGAAATTCCACAGCATTTAACACAAAAAAAACATAATACTTATTAAAATCACACACAAAATATCCTCCTGCCCTTATGCTTGTTTATTTCTCTAAGTTTCTGTTTGTTAGAGATAGTCTATTATTGGAAAATTAATTTAGAGATGCATTTACACCTACACAGTCACCATTTGATTTCCAGATACTTGTGGAAATAACTCACTGTTGGTTAAAGGAAAGATACATCAACCAATTAGCTCACATCTTTTACAAGAAGTTATTTTTGATGCCACTCAACATGTTATTTGGTTAGATTGTTCAAGTTATAGTGATGGTTATAATTTAAAAATACTATCATACAAACAGAAACACTCCTTAATCTTTTAGTCTCATCTTCCCTTAGTTGACTTTGTTTTTAAGAACTTATGAGACATCAAAGAATAACAGTAACAGCCTATGTGTTACTTAGTATTAGTCCAGAGTGACATATTATTTATATAAGATAAAGAGAGCATTTAGTGTATTTGTAGTTTACTAAATGGAAAATCATGAGATTTCAAGACACACACACATATGAAATTGTCACCATAACCTGTGAACTAACTAGGAGCATGTTTATCTTCTATTTTTAATTCAGAAGACAATTGTCTTCTGAATCACAGTCCTCAGAAAAATCTTAACATGTTCACCAAATCCATTTCCCCCTGACATCTCGAAGATAATATTTTTACCTTGTACTCATTAAATGTGATATAAAACCAAAAATTATATGCATCTTCTGGTTACTTAAATTCCTGTTCCTCCGAATAGAAAAACTAGATTTCGTATGTCAGTAATAGACATGATGGTACTGGGAAAAGAATTAGACCATTTACTTTAAGACTGATAATATCATTCAAAACACAATGAGTGTGTCAAAATAGCAGAAAATTGCTCATTGATCTGAGTAAAGTTATTATGAATTGCTCTTCCACCACTACCACGCACACCCACAGGCCATCTCTTAACCTAGAAATTAGCCAGTAAAGTCAGAAAATTGTCACAACGTTATGGAGAAAAGATGGAAAGTTGGTTTATACATAGAAACAAGCTTAGTAGTTACCTCAAGAAAATCAGCTGAAGCAGAGTACTGATTTTATCACAATTAATCTTTGTCCAACTTTGAAGAAAACAACTTTTGATTTGGTAATTACCTTAGCTTCATTATTTAAAGACAATAGACACTACGAACTGTGATGTAATTCACTTCTGAAATACCTCTATTTTAGGGTCTATAACTGCATGCCTTTTTTACAGTGAAAAGAAATCATATTCTTTTATCCCTTGCTCTCCTTACTTTGAGTGAGGGGGAATGAAACACTTCAAGTAAAAAAAAAAAGTCACAAATGAATCATGAATTAGAATAATATTTGTACTTTCATTAAAACTTTCTGTGACTCATCAATATCTTTTCTCCTCCACAATATACCATGGTAAAGTCACTGCCTTAGTCATTCAATCAAGGGAGAATTGCATATGAGTTAATTTCTAAAAATGAAATCATAAAATTTTCCTAAGTGAAAAATGATGAACTATATTAACTGAGTTTGCATACATCCCAAACTAGGCAGAAAAGAAACCTGACTTGTATAAGAACTCAAAGATGTGTAAAATTTCTAAACTTTCTCTTTATTCAAATCTGGAGAAAGAATAGTTCCCTTAACTTTTTGAAATTCTACTTTTATTTTTTTCTTACAAACAATATCTAATTCTTATGGTCTAATTTAAAGAGATGAAATATAGGAAAAGCAATAAAGATGTGGTAGTCAGAATCTGTTGTTCCTATTCCTCCTCAACATATTTATATGTATTAATTAATTGCTGTTTTTGTAAATAGCAAGAACACTAAAATTTGTCTTCATAATCCCCACTGATTTAGTTTTGTTCAAAGTAGGGGCTACAAACCTCAATGTCATGAAATATAAAACTGAGATCTCTCTCTCTCTCTCTCTCTCTCTCTCTCACACACACACACACACACACACACCAAAAAATAGCTTGTGAGAGTGCAGAAAGAAAATTAGTAGGTTTCTCCATTGCCAGATTTCATTAAAATAAAAACATAAGTTTTTAGAAGGCAAAATGAAATAATTATCAGAATAATATGAGAATTAGTCTTTAAATCAAATAGAATATAACTTCATATATCATTTTCATTGGATTCCATTTCCTTGGAGCCTCGGTGGACTTATGCAGGACCTAAGTCATTTACAACAAGAAAATGTTTCCACTCTAAAATTTTGCCAAAAAATTTCCATGATACCATAGATAAAATAGATAAATGCAAATTTAAAGTTATATTATTTCACTCTCTCAATTTAAAATCATTATTTTGCTTTCAGCATTTTTTTAAGAGACTAGCTCTTGCTATGTTGCCCAGGGTTGTCTAAAACCCACAGACTCGGGGGGGGGTGTACCCCAGGAAATACAAAGATGTAAAATATATATAAACAAATTATTTTTAAAAATAAAACCATTATCTTGCTCTCTGAATTTAAGTTTATAGATATTGCTAATAGATAGACCATTGGTATTTTTGACTGAAAATGGTTGTGCAGTTTATAGATGTAGTGGGTATTTGGTATTTGAGAGGTTAAAACCTTAAAGTTGTTTCTAAAGAAGTTACATAATTGTTTGATACAGTTTTGGGCCAATGGAATATTCATAGTAGTTCTACATTGCTTCGTTCAAATGGGAATTTTCAGTATGAAATCAAAGGCCCTTGTGCTATAGAAGTCATTCTGAAATGTCCATTGCTACTTTCAGGAAGTTCAGTTAATGCGACTTTGGGAACTTAATCTCAATAGAGAAAGATCATCTCTTCAAAGTTGAGAAGTGCCATTATTTTGACCTTTGTCTCTTAGCAGGAAATGAAGTCTAGTACCATGTCCTTTCTCCTTCTCTTCCCTCTCCACGTTTCTAAGTTCTTGACCCCTGTCTTCTTCTATACAAGATAAATGACCTTATTTTATCTCTCTAATCCCCCAATAAAGGCATTGAACCCAGCTTCTTGAGGTTAATTATCTGATCCTCTCTGACCATCTTCCTACTTGACTCTTTTGTGTTATTAGAATTTCCCTCTTCTTGTTTGGTCACTTGCCTATTTAGGTGACCCTTAATGGGCAAACACCAGGGAAACAAAGGGCTACTGGTACATATGTATTAAATATATATCACATACTTTTGTTTCCAATGGAAAATATTCTTTTCTTTTTTTTCTTTTCAGTCACTTTTCTAAAACTGTCATATGTCAGTGGCTCAATTTTTTCATGTGATAATGTTCATCATAACTAAAATTTTGTAAGTGGTAATTTAAAAAGGAGACCAATCTTATTATTTCACACAAAACCTAAAACAGCATTTAATACATACATACATTTAGTAATTTAATTAATATACATTTAATCATTTACCTAAACAAGAATGATCTGTTATGGATCTTTAGTATAAAAATTAATTGAAAATATTATTGCTTAAGAAAACAGTAATAATTATTAAATTCTAAGGGATCACAATTTTATGTAGCTGGAGCACAAAAACAGTGGCACTAACATGCTATATTAACACATTATTCTTTAAGCCATGGAAATTTATTTTATTTCTATTTTGTACAAAGTTGATTATTAGACATTCATGAAACAAATATATTGATACCTGAAAAATATCCTTTTAAATCTCAGTCGGAAATAAAGTTTATCTTCTGCTCTGACAAAGTTATTGGAAGATATCTATAAAAATTGATCTATAAAAATTGAATCTATATCAATATCTATAAAAATTGAATCTCTAACCATAAACTGAGGAGCCCTCAGTGACAGATCAGAAATTTGAACAATGAATATTTCAAAATGTTATTTGTATAAAAATTGTTAAAGTTAATAAGTAACTTAGAAAGTGCATTATCTTACATTTTGAAAAATGGTCCTATATCTAAAATAAAGACTTGCTTTACCTTAGTTATGGCATTTTCAGTAGAATATTCTTAAAGGCCCAGTTACTCAAATACACCTCAATATCACCGAGTTTTCTATTTCTTTGCCCAAAAAAAAAAAAAAAAAAAAAAAAAAAAAAAAAAAAAAAAAAAAAAAAAAAAAAAAAAAAAAAAAAAAAAAAAAAAAAAAAAAAAAAAAAAAAAAAAAAAAAAAAAAAAAAAAAAAAAAAAAAAAAAAAAAAAAAAAAAAAA
>PVHY01001001.1:15618-43118 GCA_004024945.1 Uropsilus gracilis | reverse complement strand
AACATTTTATATGGAGCAGGAAATCATGTAACTTTATTGTTGGCCCAGTGCTAGAAAAGTCCAGTCATTAAGCAATTATAATGTCAAACAGAATATTAGTATTTTTAAGTTTTCAGATTATAAAATCCAAATTACTGCCTAGTACAGAAAACACTTTTACCACATTTATGTTGTATCAGTCCTCTCCTAGTAGAAGCACAATTCTAATTGTCAGGTGACTATTTGCTTTTGTCTCTTCAGAAGCGAATTTTTGTTAAGAAAAATACATAAAATTTAATTCTAAAGTTTTACGGTTAATAAATAGAAAATTAGAGATAGTATTGAAGTTATTATACAATAACATAATATCAGAGTACAGTGAGTATACAACGGAAGAATTGGCCTATCTATGTGGATAGGAGAACATCAGAAAAGTTTACATGAACATGAATTGTGTGGCTAACATATTAAGCAAGATAAGTCAAGGTATACATTATATTCATAACATCAATTTGTTAATAAAGAAAAACATTAAAATAAATAGTCTAATATATTAAGCAGAGTATACCTGTGTACATGGGGTTAATGAAAGATACTTTTTGTTTGTTTGTTTTTTTTTACAGATTTTGAGACCACAATATATATATAGCTGGGAGTGGGAGGAGTCAAAAGTTCATCAAAATACATGGCATTTTTAATAAAGTACATTGAGAATACTTGAAGAGAATATTCTTTAATTAACTAGCTGTTCTTTAATTAACTAGCTTTAGTAAAGAGAGTCATTTCAAAAAGAGGAAGAAATAAAAGATCCCAAATGAATATATCCCAGGTACAAACAGCAACTCTACAACAGATAATATTCACTGTGGCACAAATGATCATCTATCCATTTCTAAAGTATAGCATGCAGGAACATGAAACAGTACTTGCATTAATGCTCTCTTTGTGGAATGAATTTGAAAGACTTTTCTGAGTTGTCCCAAAAAAAAAAAAAAAAAAAAAAGCAAAAAGCAGCCTCCCACAGCTGGCTCCTCTATTTTTGGCTTCTCCTATCCCTGTTTTCATGGCAGCTGAGAAATATTAATGTGAGAAAAGTATCTTTTATTTTAGTCTTTAGAAAAGAACTCAACAGAAATCCCTGCAACTTCAGCAGTACATGAGAGTTCCAGGATCCCTGCGGAAGTGCATTACTAGGACAACCTGTAAGAAAGAGAATGGCATAAAAAAAATACTTTAACTTAATATGACTTCCCCAAAATATATGCTCCTTCATTTAATACTAAATAAATATATTTTATCATACGTAATGCTATCCCCTGGGAAGTTATAAAATAGGCAATCTCATACATAGAAAAGGCAAAGTGGAAAAAAACCATTAATTCATCCCTTTTGCAAAGACATATTTAACATATCTATTGAATAAAGTAGAAGCATTAAGCATTAAGACTTTCATCCTCACCTTCCTGATAATCCTATAAACATATAAAATGAAATACTTCAAAATATTAATCTGAAAAATATACCAGCAAGATATATATGCAGGAAATTGGCTAGGGAAAAAAAAAGATTGTCATCATAGATTTGAATCACATTTGTAAGGGTAATGACAAGTTACTTCAGTTTTATTGACTCAATCAGATCATATGGTGAGTCATTTCCAGACATATCGATAAACTCATTGATTCTTCTCATTCTTGTAGTCACTGGACTATAGAAAAAAGGATCAGTAGCCATTTGACCTTCATTGTGTATTAAACAAACACCAGACGGCAAGGATTCATTCAGGAAATCCATTCTTTCTTCTTCATAGTCATGTTCACACTGTTGCTTCCCACTGAGTCTTTATCTCTGTTTGTCATGGTGCCAGAGCTGCCTGCATAGCACCTTTCATGCATCACAGCTTTCAAATCTTGTCCCATTAGTTTCATTTTGTTTCCATCATAAATAATCTCCCACTTTCTCATACACTCTTTCATTATCTAATAATGGGCCAGGTCATTATACAAAGGAGCCAAGTATTAAAGGGTTAGTGAGTACAGTTTGTCCACTTGGTTTCTGGCCAGAGTGTGAACTATTTATTAAACAGATAAATTTATGCAACTATAAAATAAGACCAAAAAGATGCAAGCATCATGATCCTGCTAACAAGTTTCTAGGAATATGGGATAGAAAAGTAGACATTTGAATCTCAAATTGGAAGCTTTGAAACACCATCCCATAAGTGTAACCTCATTCAACCTAATTATTTCAAGAAACACACAAAAGCAAATACCCTATCTTCTATAAAATTCCATCACAATTCCACTCCTTGGCCATTCCCTAGTCTCATTTGGAAATCAGCCAGTATTCTAGAAGTGTTGAAATGCTGGTGAGCATTTATAAGCCAAGTGACTCCATTCTCAGAGTGTTATTGATGACTAAATTTCACTGAATCCAAGAAAGGAGACTTGTCTTTTTGGAGAATGTTGTATATAGACAAAATAAGAAAGGTGAGCATTATGTAAGATTCATTGCCAACATTGCAAAGTACAAACAAGGAACATTTGCAGGATCTTAGCAGAGTTCTTCAGAGTACACTGGCAGTTAAAGTTGTTGAGCAAATATTCTAACATCTAGAATCAGATTCATCCATTATTTAAGGAAAATTTTAAAAGTTTGTAATATAGTGTGTAGGATGCTGTGAATATGTCACCACTGAGTTAAATCATCTCAGCCTATTATTCCCACAGGCAGGCCAATTATCGGGGGATAATTGAACTGATAATGAGCATTCTGACTGGTCTAGAGGTCTCTCTCAGGATACAGCACTCCCTTCCCTTATAAGACTGTCCTCTATGCCAAAAATAGTCTAAGTGGAAAATGAGAACTTTTTAAAGAATGTAGTAGTTTTGGAAAAACTCAGTTTATATTGATTGAAAATAATCTGACTGCTAAGCTAATTTTTAACAAAGAAGCAATGATACAAACTATTAGGAAAACACAATAGCGGTCACAATTATTTTGTTCTTTTCAAACTATATCTAGTCTATGAATGCATATTAACTGTATAGAGTAAAATAGAGATGAAACCATGAAACCAAAATAGACCCTACTCTCTTGATCTCATATCTTTAACAAAACCAAGTTATTATTTTGGAGTTTGGAATACATATTTAATGCAAATTCAGTCTCGATATTCATGTAAATAAATATTTATTTTATGACTTATTTTCATTGGCAGTAAACTCTAGCATATTCAAACATTTTCTTCCTGGAATGGTTTTTCCCACCATCTTCACCAGATTGCTTGCATTACTTGATTTTAGCTTAATTTTCAGTTCTTTGACAATTGTTACTCTCTGAATTCCTTAAGTTGAATTCTTGCTTTACTCTTAATTTTTATTTTTTTTTGGGGGGGGGCAACATGCTTAATTAAGGATGTTATAATTAGCATTTGTGAAAACAATTTAGAATTAAATGTTTTGTGTGTGTTTAAACAGTAATTTGATGTTTGAATTTCTTTTTTATTATGCCTAGTCATTTTGTTGTTTACATATTTATGTATATCTGTGTGTGTATCTATATTACATCATTGCATTCCCTAGGGTTCTCCCTCCACCTTACCATCCAGAAACCCTCATTTTGATATTCTTGTGATTTCTCCCTCCTCTCTTCTCCTTCCCTTTCCACTTCCCTAGCTACTTGCTCCAATTCTGTTGTTAACTTGTTTTGACTTTTTCTTGACCTTTTGTTTGTTATAACTATATCCCATTTATTGGTGAGACCATATGGTTCCTGTCTTTTTTCTTTCAGACCTATTTCTGCTGAATAATATTTCCTCTAGGTTCATCCATGTTATTACAAATGTGCCATATTTATCAGCTTTAATTGCAGAATAATATTCCATTGTGTACATATATCACATCTTTTTCAACCATTCATCAATTACAAAGCTTCTTTACAGCAAAAGAGACAATAATCAAAACAACAAAAAAAAGCCCAACCGAATGGGAATTTTTGCCCTCCACATAAGTGATCAGGGTCTCTGATAACAAAGATCCATAAAGAACACACAACAACTTAGCAAAAACAAACCAAAATGTCCAATCAAAAAATGGGAAGAACTAAAAAGACTCTCCTCTAAAGACGAAATACAAATGGCCAACAGGCATATGAAAAAATGCTTGACATCACTAATAATCAGGGAAATGCAAATCAAAACCACAATGAGATATCATTTTACACCAGTAAGAATGTCCCATATCAAAAAAATGGGCAGCAACAAGTGCTGGCATGGATGTGGAGAGAAAGGAACGCTTTTGCACTGCTAGGAGAATGCAAACTGGTTTAATCACTATGGAAAGCAGTGTGGAGGACACTCAAACAACTGAAAATAGAACTACCATTTGATCCAGCAAGCCCACTTCTGGTAACCTATCCAAAGGACACCAAAACACTAATTCAAAAATTAGTGTACTAATTTTAGTGTAGAAAAATTCATCTTACTTGGATGTTTATCATAGCACTATTTACAATAACCAAGCTATATCCTTTTAAACATGCCTCTTCCTAGTCCTTACCATTGTAAGAACTAGCATTATAAGGAGTGACGTCTGAATCTTCTGATTAATAGAATTCTCCATCAGGGTAAAGTGATTCATTTTTTGCTTTAGCATTATATCTCAGGAAAACACAAATATTTAATAAGTGCTTTCTGAAAATCCTTGAATGAATGAATGAATGATTTTAAGCATTTTCTGTATAACACTACATGGTGAAATCTGAAGAAAATGATCTATAAATAAAACCACAAATCCAAAAATTTCATCACTTTGAACACTTTATATATTTATGTCATCACCCTATCAAAAAAAAAAAAATACAAAACAGAGGAAATCTAATTTTGTTAGTGACTAGATAGGAATTGAAAGAAATAAGAAAGGAAAGAAAAGAAACTTAAGTCTACCAGTAGAGATTGTTAAATGTTTATCCTGTACATTGTTTTCCTTTTAAAAAGAAAATCATTTGAATGTGATTGTGATGATTTTTCTTTCAAAGTAAAACAACGTAGAGGATAAACATTTAACAATTTCTACTAGTAGCCTTAAGAAGTTTCTTTTTCCCTCCAACCCAAATGCCCCCAAACAGACAAATATATTGGAAAGCTGTGGTATATTTTCACAATGGAATATTATTCAGTAGTCAAAAAAACATAGATTTGATAACATTTGTGATAACATGGATGGACCTAGAAGAAATAATGCTAGTGGAAATAAGCCAGGAAAAAAAAATACTGGATGATCTCATCTATATGCAGGATATAAGGAAAACAAATAAAAGGAAAAGGCAAACCTAAAACTAACAGTCAACAAAACTAAAGCATAAAGCAAGGGAGAGGAAAGGAGAGGTAAAGCAGAGGAAGGAAGAGCACGAGACATTAAGACGATGATTCACAGGTGACAAGGTGGTGGGAGGAACGTTGGGGTATACAATGATATTTTATGTGTGTGTGTGCAATCAATTAAAAAAGAAAAGAAATGAAAATCATTTCTTCATGAGTGTCAGGATAAATGATTGCATATTACCACATCAGCAACTTAGGAAGTTTATAAATCTGAAAGCTAAATTAAAAGCACTTTGTGATATATTGCTTGATTTCACTGAGTTCAAACCACAAAGTAAAACATAACCAATGATTTCCAATTTGAAAGTCACAAATCTTGTTTTTTTAAATGTCAGCCCAAAATAGCCTTTAAATAACTTCCAAGCATTATTTTCAACATTTATCCTGTATTTTGGTTTGTCTCAATTATTAATACTAGTTGAAAACATTTTTTAAAAGAATAATCAACAATTTCTTATGTCCCTTTATTATGCAAACTGAAAACAGAACTAAAATTGTATATGAAAATGTATATGAAAATAAATTATATTTCTTTTTCTCTATATTCTATAATTTTATGTTTTATGGCAATAAAATTCTGAAATATTAAAAAAATGCTTTCTTTTTTTAACAATATATTTTAGACCACACAGTCACATTCTGTTTTTAATTTTTTTCACTATAATATTTTTTTAGATTTTTTTAAGTTTTTTGCTCAGTTTTAGGTTCACAGCAAAGTAAGTAGGACATGTAGAGATTTTCCATATGCCTCCTATTTCTACACACGCATAATTTTCCCACTCTGGACATTCTTCTTGTTCCACAGTGGTACACTAGTTAAAATCACTGGTTACATTGACCTGTTCTTATTATCCAAAGTCTGTAATTACATTAAGGCTCACTCATGATACTGTACATTCTACAAATTTTGACAAATGTATGATCACATAAATCCATGCCTTATGTGATGTACACATGGTTTCACTCCCATGAAAAATTATATTTAAAATATCGCTCTCTACTTTCTAATCCCACTTTCTAATCTAATCCTACTTTCTAATGTATCCACTGATACATTATTCTCTCCACTTTTGCTTTTTTCCAGAATGCCATATAATCAGAAATTAATGGCATGGAACATTTTCAGACTGGCTGCTATTACATCATAATATGCATTTAGATTTCTTCCATGTCTTTCAGTGCCTCAACTATTCACTTTTTTTTTTTTTAGCAATGAAAATATTCCCCTCTCTGGACAAACTGCAGTTTATTTTCCCACATTTGTACTGAAGGACATCTGGTTTTTTCCAAGTTTTGGCATTTATGAAGTTGCTATGAACATCTGTGTCAGGTTTTTATACGGACATAAGTTTTTATTAGAAAGAGTAAATATCAAGGAGTGAGTTTCTGAATACTACAAAAACATGTTTAGTTTTGTATGAAACTGCCAAATTCTTTAACAAAATGGCTGCACTATTCTATATTTCCTCTAGCAACAAATGAGTATTGTAGTTGCTCAATATATTTGATAGTTTTTGTACCTCGGGAGTTTTAAGTTTTGACCGTACAGTGATATCTCAATTTTTTATTTGAATTACTTAATTACATATTAATATTTAACACTTTTCATATAAGTTGCCTTGCATTTTTTGTATCTTCATTAGGCAACGTTTCTTCAGGTCTTTTGCCCATATTTTAATCAGGTTCATTTCCTTATTGCTGAGTTTTGAGTTCTTTGAATGTTTCGGATAATAGACCATTGTCACATTTAGATATGTCTTCTGTAAATATTTTCTCTTTGTATTTGACTTGTCTTCTCATTCTCTTAGTATTGTATTTCACATGGAAGATTTTTTTAAGATTTTTAATGAAGTCCAGCTAATCACTTGTTTCTTTCATGGGTCATGATTTTTTTGTATTACATGAAAAAGCCACTGCTATAGTCAAGGTTATCTAGGTTTTCACTTATGTTACAGTCTAGAGTTTTCTACTTTAAATTTAGGTTTTTGGTACATTTAATTTTTTGTAAAGCATGTAAGTTCTGTATTTAGAGTACTTTATGTGACTGTTCAGTGTTTCCAGCACAATTTGTTCAAAAGACTTTCTTTTTTTCCCATTATAATGCTCTTGTTCCTTTAAACAAAGATAACATAACTATATTTATATGGGTCTATTTCTGTGCCCACTGTTCTTTCCATTGATCTATTTGCCTGTTCTTTCACCCAAACTACATAGTCTAAAATTATTTCAACCTTGTAGTGTCAGTGAAATGGTGTGAGTCCTCTGTTTGAACTTCTTTAATATTGACTTGATAATAAATCTCTTATTATTAGAGACATGCAAAACAAAAACTAAAATTAGATGTCATCTCACCCTTGTGAAAATAGTTTATTTCAAAAAGACTGAAAACAACAAATGTTGGCAAAGGTATGGAGAAAAAGGGACATTCATTAACTGTCATTGGCAGTACAAATTAGATCAGCCTGTATAGAAAATCTCTATATTTATATATAGAGAGAAAGAGATAGATGTTGATATGGATATAGAGATTCCTTATGAAACTGAAAATGGAATACCACATAACCCAACAACTACATTTCTAGGTATTTTCCCAACTGTTAAAGTATGTTTAATCCCAAATTTTGTGAGTTTTCTGTTTACCTGTGTACTATTAATTTTCAGTTTAATTTCATTTTGGTTTGAGATCATAGCCTGTATGTACTTTTAAACATTTATTAATATGTGTTTTATGATTGACAATGTGATCTATCATTAAGTACGTTTCAGAAAAATGTGAGAATTTTTATTCTGCTGGTGTTGGAATAGAGTAGTCTATATGTGTTAATTAGCTTAAGCTGATTGATGATGTTATTGAGTTAATCTATAACCTTACTGGTTTTCTTCCACTTAACCAGCAGAAGAGTGTTGAAGTCATCAAATATAAAAAAGTGAATCATTCCACCTCTCCTCAAACTTCTTTTAAGTTTGACTCAGATATTTTGATTCAGGTTTTCTAGAACATAAATATATTAAGAACTCCTTGAAGAGTTGATGTTTTAAATTTCTATAATGTTTATCTATATTCTTAATAATTATCCTTGTTCTGAATTAAACTACATCCATTTATTTTAATTAGTACTAATATATTTCTCTATTCCTTTACTTCTAGGTTATATGGAATAGAATGGCTCTGTTTTAGATATCATATAATTCAGTTAGTCTGAATAAAGTCTCTGCCTTTTATTGGTATTTTTAGGGCATTCACAATTAAAGTGAATTTTTATACATTTGTAGATTAATAACTACCATATTTCTATTTTCTATTCATTGTATTTTTCTTTTAACTTTTCTCTTTCCCATCTTTTTTAAAAAATAAGCACTCTAAATGATTCCATTTTTGTCCTTTCCTAGTATATCAAATATATACTTATTTTAAAAAGTTTTAGTCTATAATCAAGGGTTGTCAAATACAGCTTTAACTCATCCATGTCTACCTTCAAATAATGCTATACCACTCATGTGGTCAAGAATTCTTACAAAGGTATTCATAATTTCTTCTTTCTGTCCATTTCAGTGTTGCTGTCATCCATTTCACTTACCCATAGGTTCTAAGCACATATAACATGATTATTCTTATGATTTTAAATAAGTTAATTATCATTTAGATTACTTAAAAATAAGAAAAATATTTTAATTTTGTTTAATAAAATGACTTCATTTACTTCTCTGGTGTTACTTTCTTTTTTATAAGTTAATATCTGCACTCATATTTCTTAGAGAGAATATCTATTAGTGATGAGTTTTTTTTAATTATTTTTTTCAAGAAATCCTCCTTATATCCTATAGTATAACTTCAACAAATGTATAGTCAAATATTTTATATTCTTTTCACTTATTTTACTTCTTTGTCTTCTTGCTAGCATAGTTTTAGAAAGGACATTTGTTATAGTTCTTATCCTTTTTTCTCTGTTAAGTGTTTTAAAATGCTAACTAATTTGAACTTTCTTTTTGCTTTGATTTTCTGTAGCTGGAAGATGATATGTCTAGATATTTTAGAATTCATTGTGGCTAGCATTTTCTGAGCTTCCTGGGTCTGTGATTTGTTATGTGTCACTAATATTGGGAAATTTTCTTTTTTATTATTATAGAAATTATTTATATATGTATTTTGCATCATTGTAATCCCCAGAAGTCACCCACCACCTCCCCTCCCAACTTTTATTACTTCAAATATTTCTTCCCTTCATTTTTCTTTTTCTTCTCATTCTAGTGGTCCTATTTGTATAGATTATATTTATAAACGTGCCTTACTTATTAGATATTCTTGTCATTCTTCTTACATTTCTTATTGAAAAATGTATAGTGACCTATCTTCAATTACTCATTTTTTTTCAGCTTAGCCAAATTTACTGATGAGCCCTTGTAAGCATCTTTCATTTTTGTACATTTTGTTCAATAGCTTTCATTTTTTTATTCTTTCCTAGACTTCTCCTCCCTCTACTTCTTTATTATGTATGCTGTATTTTTCATTAGCACTCTGAACATATATATATAATATCTATATAATATATAATTATTAATCCAAAATGTGTTTATGTAATTTTTGAGTTTGTTTCCCATTCTTCTCAATTTAGGATGTCTCAGTTTAATTGTTTCCCATATGTTTTAAAATATAGTTTCATAATGTATTAATAGAGATTGTTTCCTATTCATATCAAATTAGGAGATTTTACTGCTGTTTATCTGATGGAACATCCTTCATGAGCCTCGCTTTTCCTCCTGTAGGCTGACAGAGAACAGTGGGGCAGCCAATCTGCCGTAGTACCATGGTACATGACTGAAGATGGTGGTGATTTTATAATATCCTGGGTATTTCACATCTGTAAACTAGGAATTGGGGCTCTATCCCAGACCATATTCTTGTGTTTTCCTTTCTCTCTTCTGGGATGGATTAATAAAGTCCTTTGCCAGAAGCACATTTTCATGGGGATATCATCACTGCTCGTTTGTCTTAACTGCTAGTTCCAGAGGCTTCAAATTCCTTTAGTATCCTTATTTTAGTCTCTCTTGTTGTCTTTCACTTGCCTAAGAACTCTTAGATAAAGTTTTTCTCACACCTTCTTGAACTATAATACATTGTTATTATGTTGGATTCCTGCTGAATGGAGTGTTAGGAAAAGGGTGAGAATAGGCAGTATACAATATTATGATTAAATCTCTGGCTTTTAGTGGGCCAGTGTTCTTGGGATAGGCTGTGTCACAAATTAAAGTCATTAGATTTCTTTTTTCCTCCTTAGATGTATGGGAAAGCAGCACAAGTTTTGGAATGAGACTTCCCTTCCTAAAACTGTTAGCCAAATCTCTGCTACAGTTGTTTCCTGCAAGACCAGTCCTTCATTACATGGAATATTTTGTTCTCTGTATTCTCTGCATTTCACAAGTAGTCTTTCTTCTCCCCTGTTGCAGCTCAGCAACCAAGATATTTCTTGGTTCTTCAAGGTGAGACCCTTGTTTAGTTCCTGGGATGTGAAACATGAAAGCCTTGGAAAATTCATAAAATTGTAGCCCTCAGCAATCTCTCACCCTCATGCTACTTCATGCTCAGACTCCAACAATCTATCAAAATTATCTTCTAAAATGTTTCCAGCATTTATGTTCTGGCAAGTTTTGAATAAAGTAGATGGAGACTGACTCCACATTCATGTGTCTTTCTAGATTTTAGGGTGGCAGTTTATTATGCAATTTCAATTCTCTGATCAGATGAAGAAAGTTCATGATTTTTCAGTTTGCTCAGCAATCTTTCAAGTTCTAAAAAAAAGGCATTACAACTCAAGCTCTTGACATGTCACGGTTCAAATCAGAAGTTTGTGTTTTTAATATTCAAATCATGAGAGCTATATTATATTTTGCTTACATAAAGTCCCAACACCTCTGAAATTAAATATCCAAGTCTCTGTTGGTTTCATAGACACAAACAGTCATGGACAGGCTTGCTTTTCCTAAGGTTATAGAGGAAATCTGTGTGCCAGAGGAAATTTTAGCCCTGGAGTCATTCTCAAGGCTCTGGAAACCCCCGCACTTGAAAATATAAAATTGATATCATCATCCTCCAAGTTTTTATTTCACTGCTTTTAAAAGTAGTGAAATATATGCCACAATATGTCTCATTCTAAAGGTTGAAAATTTTATGCTATGACTATAATGACATCATTCTGCCTCCCACAGAAGTCTTTTGCTTGGAGAGTTCAGCAAGAGAACAAAATTAACAGGAAACGTCACTTTCACACACACAGATGGAAAAATGTTAACATCTCTTGAATTTTCTGACAGTCTCCTTGATGGAAATATATATGTCATCATCACGTACCAACGATGTGCAGACATATCTTATGAGCAGGTGTTAAACTGAGGTCACTGTGGAAGATAGAAGTTTTGGCAGCACTGAGAACAAAAGATTCCTCCTAGGTAGAGTTTCAAGCTAAGAAGTAAGAATCATGAAAGGAATGTTCTAGGCAGCATAAAACTTCCATCTGCTCTCTAGACACTCTACAGTGGAGATCTATTACTGAAATCAACCTTCATTTAATGATTATACAGAAATCTAACTCTTGAAGATGCTGTGAAATAAAATAAATATTATGTAGTAATTAAATAATGTTGTGATTGTTCTAAAATGAAACACAAATATGCCACTCTTGCTCTCCTTTAGCCGTACTTCATAACCATGAATTATGAAAACACTACAGAAATATGTAGCAGATTCACATTGTTCAAAGTTCCCTGTGTACTCCTGAGGTGGTCGTCACCTATAAAATGTATTAATAGTACCAATATGGTGAGAACAAAGAGGGCACAAAGGATGTTTATACATGGAAGACAGAGGAAATACTTTTTTTGCATGTGAAATGCTAAATTATCTCTGAATGTTCACTGAGCTATGGAGTGAGGTCTTCCTTCCTTCCATCCTTCCTTCCTTCCTTCCTTCCTTCCTTCCTTCCTTTCTTTCCTTCTTTCCCTCTCTTTCTCTTTCTCTCTTCCTTTCTTTACAGCTATTATTATTTATTTGTTTGTTTTTTAGATTTCATACATCATTATCTTTGTATGATAGCTGATCTCCTTGGGAGTGCCCCCCTCTCCCCTTACCACCTCCTCCGGTCACCCTGACTTCTCTATTGTTGCTGTCTGTTGTTCCATGCTTAATCCTTTGGGCTCTTCTCTTTCTGGAGCAATGTCTTTTTTCTGTGTGAGCATCTGTGTTTCTGGAACGCAACTGACCATGCTGCTTAGATTTCCAGTCTTATCTCTACATCAATTAGTCAGTCCAAGCTCGATTGCAGTCTATCAGAGCTTGCTCCTCCATGCTGGTTGTCTCCTCTATTCTGTTTTCTGTTGCATTTTGCTGCTTTCATCACTTGAGGTTCCAGTCTCTGATTTAGGGAACCTGATTCCCAGCCATTGTCTATAGAGAAGTTCCTCAGCAGATGGTTAGTCCAGCTCACCTCCATTTTCTTGATTTGCAGCTTGCTGCAGGGCCACTTCCCCATTTTGTGGTCTTCCACTCCCTGTGGATAGGACGGGTTGGGGCAGGTTGTCCCGTTGCTTTCACTGAAGGCATATCTGAACCAGGATTTTGGCTTCCAGTCCCCAGTGATGTTGTAGGTGTAATTTTGTGCTACCAGCACTAAAATTGGTGTGACAGTCCAGTGTCTGGTGTTCTCTAGTGCTTCTTTTGGGTTCTTCCCAAGAAATGTGTATGTCCAGGGTCTTTATTCATACCTAGCAATGCTTTTGTGTCTGCAGCTGGATTTGTAGTAATTTTTTTTTAATCCTGATGGGGACTGATTGGAGTGGGAGTAAACCAGAGAGGGTTAGTCTCCCCTCCACCACCCCACCTTCCACTCTTGCACCTGCCACTCAGGCCCACATGCAGGGGTACCTAAGTGGCCCTAGTCATAAGCTACAGGACAGAGGTCCGCTCCCACTTCCCCAAGCCACCAAGAGTGGCACCAAGAGTGCACCCAAGCCTGCAGACCACCACCAAGGCACTGGGATGGTCAAAATGCGGAAATGAAATATTTTTTGTATATATGGACATGGAAGAAAAAGTGGATTTATAAACTGCCATAGTAAAAAGAAAATGCCATCTTTGTTGCATGGAGGAGGTATATAAGGATAGCAAATATTGATTCAATATCTTTTCAATGGTGCTAACACTCATTCACATACACACACACACACACACACACACACACAAATACCCTAGTACAAGCTATAGCCCTATATTCTCTCTTTTGCAACCCTTTTTACATACTCTGAACATTTGAGATTATATAAAATTTGTTACTATTAGACAATCTTGTACACATCAAATCCAGAATGGTGGAGACAATTCTTTACTTTTTAAAAGATCTTCATTCATACATGTCATGACATGAGAAAAGTTCCTTTTCTAATAGCTTCCCTCTCATTTGCCATGCCTTATCATGACCTCTATTCACTGAATTCTTGCATCTTCCTTTATAAATTTCCTCTCAAACTGCCAATCATGCTATTACACCAGGTTTTCTCTATATGGCTGTATATGCCTCTTTCTCTGTCTCTGTGTTTCTCTCTCATAATCTCTCTCTGTGTTTGTGTGTGTTAGTTTATGTTTTGTAGTATGGAATAGAATTTCAAGTCTTTTGAATATGTTTGAAAGAAGTTTGACAATCAGGGGTGAAGAAGCGTACCTTTCCAGTTAGATCAAATAATTCTCTCAGAAATTATAAACTTCAATAGTCAATGGAACTTTTAGTCTCCCTCTTTCTCCTATTAACAACTTTTCAGCATTTTAGTTATTCAAATAAAAAGGTTTCTTTCTATTAAAACCTTTTTCTTTCTAATTGATCTTTGAAATAAAATTCCCATTGGTTTTGATCTTATAACACTTAACATTTTTTTCTCAGTTTCTTCATGGACTTTCTTCTTAGGGTTCATTTCTAAATATAGGTGTTAGTAGAAGGTAAACTTTTGGTTTTAATCTCATTTTGCATATATTCTTTGGGTCATTATATCTCTTCTGATTGTTTTTACATAGATTATGTTCAATCTGACTCTAAGAAGGCATATCCAAAATGCAATTTGAAGGATGAGTGGGAATTTGTTAGGATGATGAGAACAAAATTCAGAAAAATGGAACTGGATACACAAAAATACGAAAAAAAAAGTCTGGATTGAAAATTTAGGACTATCCACGAGCACAACACTTTGCAATACTGCATTGCTTGATGGAATGTCAAGCATAAGAACAAGTAAATTATTGGAAATGAGACTGCAATAAAAGGCCATTCATGATAAGGAATTTGGGTTTTATTCTTTATGTTTTAACAAATAAAACACCATTTTGGGCTTTATGCTTTATGTCACTAGAGGTGTGTTTAAAATAGTGTATAGTCATATAAACATACAACCAAAAGGTTGCTCACATTTACCTTTGTCATGACATTCTCTGAATTTTCTAGAAAATATAATGTGAATTTGTGTGAAGTAATGGGGATTGTATAAGTACTTACTTTGTACTTTTAAAGATAACTCAAGTAGAAAACCAAAGGGTAGCTTAAAGATATCAAAATAGGATAGATATTGCCACCTTAGTCATTAAGCATGGAAATCAGAGGATTAAGGAAGCAAAATGACTATTAATAAGCAGATCTCAAAATTGGTGAGAAATGATACCCTGGATAAGACAATAAGACTAAGACATGGAAGTAGTAAAAATTTTTCAAGAACTTTTTAAGAAGTAAATTTAATCTCCTTTTCCAAGTATCTTAGGAGGTAGACTCATTAGGAATTGGTAAACAGTAAATTAATAGACAGCAAATCCTGGAAAGTGGAGAGGGAGGAAAGAACTCAGTAAAGAACTCTAATTTTTGACATAGAAATTCTTTTTAGGACTATAGTATGGATGGATGTTCAAATCCAAAGTAAATAGCAGCATAGGGGTAGGGCAGTGGCAAGGAACAGTCATGAGAGACAAGATATGAAAACCTCTCTGTGTACTGTTGTGGGAACTGCATTAGCTCTAAAAGACACATACTTTCAAGTCATGTGACTAAGAAGAATGAATAAACATGTTTTACTCTCAGGGATTATTCTAACTTCTTTCACATATAATATTTTCTCATATGTGTATTATTGATATATTTAGTTGCCTTCAAAATGTAAGACATCAGGTCTGATGCTAATATGAAAATACATGATTATTCCCTGTTAATCTCTTCAAATGATCCCATAACTGGGAAACAAATAAATAAACACAAATAATCATTCCCCCATAAAAGATTTTCTCTATTTGCTCCTTAGGTTTCAGTGCTACTGTTTGAATTTTAAGGTCTCTAATATCCAGAAATCTCCAAAAATTATCCTGAAAGACAGAAAAGTAGAAGTAAACAGATGAAAAGACACATCAAGTTCTTAGGTGTCAAGACTAACTGACATGGATACATCATTACAACAAAATACCATTAGGGTTTGTTACCCTAAAGTTAAACAGTGTTCAGTTGTAAAAACAAAAATGTAGCTATGATGCTAAGTTAAAATATTACTCTGAAAAAGAGAAGAAAGAATAACCTACTCACCTAGAAGTTAGTGGTAAATGTTGCAAAATTTCTGTAATTAAAACAGTATGGAATCCATGCATGAGGACAAGTAACAGAAATCAGAATGTAAGACTACATAGTGACTTTAAAATAAGAAGTTGGTCATCTATCCTTACCTGAATATTCTGTGGCCTAAATAAAAAAAGCTTGCAAAAAAACAGCTACTAAAATTTAAGTATCGAAATATAGGTTGCAGAGTTATATTACTATTTTTAAACTGTTGTATTTGTAGTGAATGAAAAGGCAAATGATGATTTTATGATTAACATTGAAAATCAGGAGTGTTAACATGAGAGAAACAGGAAACATGTGAGCTCAAAAGGATAGGTAATAAACATGTACTCCCAAGTTTAAATTGGAACTTATAATGAATATAAAATTAATCCATAATAAATTTCACATCTTTTAGTCTTATTCTCTGAAAATAAGTAAAAACACTGACTGCCCTGTAGCAGTGAAAATCTCTAGCACCCATTAATGGGATCTAACATTTTGCAAATCATATAGTAGTGTTTTTAGAGAATGGATGCTTTTAATTTCTTAAGAGTGAACTTAAAAGATAAACCAGAGGTATCTTGTCATAAGAAAAAGTGAGAAACTTCTCAAAAGTTATGAAGATTGCATCACAGACACAGAAATCAATTAAATAGTTTTCCTGATTGGCAATAATGGATAATTTGAGCATGAATAAGTAATTAATTGTAATATATCAAACATATCTTAATACATAAATTCATAATTCTTTAAAAAGGAAGAAAAATTCATCAGTAGCCTTAGAGAAGAGCAAGAAACACTCATTTTTTTGAGAACTGGCACATAAAAGAGAGCTGACATCTAACCTATATTACCTATACAAACCATATAAGACAATACAATCTAATTATTGATGAGGAGTTTCTACTTATTGCAGTATTTTAATTAATAAATAAAATGTGTTATAGTATCATTTTTATGATAGTTGCTTTAAAACACATGCAAGAAAATACCAAACATTGTATATATATATATATATATATATACCATGGTTGTATTCAGCAATATATATAGGTAAACTATTTTTATCTATAATATTCTTGCTAAAGAAAAATCAATTCTAAATCTAATCAAACCTTTAAATTTAATACTGTTTTCTGAGAAAAATAGAAGATAGAACATTGCAAATATTGCCATGAGGATGATATCAGTAAGTATTAACTCTACACTTTAATAAGTAAATTTCAAAATAAAAATGATATATAGAGAAAAGTAAGGATTAAAATTAATTTAAGAAACATCAAGACTTATAATGGTTAGACCTTATTTGGATGACTCAAAGAAATAAATTACCAAAAATATCATATGAAAATTTGGGAAGTTGGAATAGTTCATAGTTGTAATTATACAATGGTTGGTCTTTTAATGCATGATAATGATACCCTGGTAGACTTTTTAACTAGCTTTTACCTTTTAAAATCCATACTCAAGTTATTCTCTTACAAATAAATTCCAAAAAATGGAGGCAAAGTATGTAGGTAGGAATACAGATAAAGCTTAATTGATCACAATTTTAGAGATGGGTGAGTGTTGGGGTGCTCATTATATTTTGCTCCTTATTTTGAAACAGTTTATAATAAAAAGAAAAAAATGTCATTATTCCCTCCATCCCTTATCAAGTTCGCATTTTTCTTTCCTAAAATATTGCCAGTATTAATGGTCTCATCAATTTGAATTTTTACTCCTAAGATTCTCCAAGAACATGCTCATTTTAGAATCATCCCTTAAAAATTGAAGACACAACTTCTACAAGTAGTTATTTGCTCAAAACTTCAAATGATTCTTCACCATCCTCAAAATAAGATTTTCAGTTTATTCAAAATAAGACATCATTAGCTTGACATCTAGTATCCTTACAATGCTTGCATCCAATGTCCTTTACTTCTCTTTACCAATTCAATGCTTTAGTCAAAACAGTCTATTTGTCCACTTGTCTACTTGTCCTTAAAATAGCTGTGGGAACTCCACCTCCACCTTTGCTTTTACAATTTTTCCTGGGTAGTTGTATGGCCTCTATATTTATTTTAATTTGTTCCTTCCTCAAAAGCATATTCAAATCTCAGCTCTTCTTCAGTTCTATTCAACTCTTTTCTTTGAACCACAGTAGCAACTAACTTCCCATAATTCATTTTATCACATGCTACCCTACATGGCTGGTGCATTTGAAAGCATTTACTCTACTTATTTAATGTTGGTGATTTTGTCAGATAACTTTATAGTGTATATTCAGCACTGTCATGTCTTATGCATAGTAATTAGTCAATAAATGGTGATTTTGCTTCATTGTTGCCTTTGTTATTGTTTATAGTGGTGGTAGTAATTATGATAAAGGAAGTTCATTTGACAATTGTTCAGTTACCCAAATTTCTTCAATTAGATAATCCTTGAAGCTAACTTATGTCTAAGTTAGAGTCTTCACTAATGAAACTAAAAATTAAACTTACCTGTGATCCTGTTAGTCTAGTCTATGTGTTCTAATAACTAGACAACCAAGACTGTTTAAAGGATACAAACAAAAAGTCAAACAATATGCTATTTCCAAAAGGCTTTCATTAGCTCCATATTTCTTAGAGAAAGACAAATGTTTTGAAGTACCTTTAGTACTTCTACCCTGAAAGTATCTACCCTGAAATCCAGAATAAAATATCTTCTTCATTATTTCCCTAAATATGTGCTCTGCTTCAGTTCAGACAGATGAAATTTCAGTATCTCTGGAGCCATTTCTCTTCTATTTCCATTAATCTTCCTTGGTTTAGAGCTTTATAATTCCATAGATTGCTATATTTCTTTTCTAATCAACCACCAAGTCTCCAAGGCTGCTCTCTTCCAGTTAATTCATTAACCTGAATCCCAAAGAAAGATTTATCTATCAAAGCTAAATGTCTTAATATGGGACACAGAATCTTTTGTGGGTTTCCCTGTTCATACTCCAAATACCTACTCTGCTAGGAGATTATAATGGAGTGAAAATCCCTGACAGCATGTTGTCCAGTGGGTGAAAGAGGAAATCGACATACATGAACATATGACAAAGAACAAACAATGGCAGAAACAAAGTATCATGGATAGAAAATGAAGGGAAACATCATTTAAATTAGTTAGAAAGGTCCCTTTTCCCCTATTTTACTGAAATAACCTTTAAGGACCTTCCTTCATGTGGAGACAAAGTTCCCTAAATAAAGTTTAAGAAGGCTCTGAAGCTAGAAAGAGCAATGAAGTTACAGGATACACTATCTGCTTGTGTTCATTATCAGCTTCATATAATGTTACTTTTTAGAAAAATGTATAATAGTAACAATCTCTATATAAATTATGATAATCCTTTGCATTATACACTGCAAATATTTTTCTATTCTGCCATGTGTCTTTTATTTTTATGAATTTTTCCATCATAAGTTTAAAATGTTGGTTTTCCAGTCTATGTTTTTGTGTTTTCTGTTTTCTCCACAAAAATATTCTATATTCAGAAATAATTTCTTTTTCTTTTGCAGTTCTATTTTTTACATTAGACATTTCAATCCATCTGATTTTATTTTGACACAGATATGAGTAAGCAATGTTTTTCTAAATGCTTAGTCATGTATTAAATAACAGTGACTGGCATTTATCATGGTTTACTATGAACCAGATATTCTACCAAATGTTTTCCACTTATTATGTCTATCAATTCTCACAACCCAATGAGGGAGATTGTATTATTCTCTCAGTTTTTCAGATAGGTCTGAAGAATAGTTAAAGTCATTGGGTCAAGGTAATACATCTAATAAACACAAGAACTGGAATTGTAACCAAGGCGTATCACCCAAGAACCATTTTCTTCACAGTTACACTGCACTGACTTCCAAAGGCTTCTCTTTTCCACAAGTCTCAAAAAAGTCCCCTTTATGATACAATTTGTTTTATAGGCATTTCAATATACTTCTCTATGGACCAGTTCTGTATATTCACACACACACACTCTCACTCTCTCGTTATGTAGATATACACATATACATATGTATATATGTATGTGTAATATTTACATATTCACATATTGCTTATATGTGATAGTTTTAAGGTGAATAATGAACTTATTAGTTTTGTTCCATATATCTATGTTTCTGCTGATTAACTAATTCATTTAACTAATTTTGTGCATAATACAGTATGTTCACAGCACTTATTATAAAAATTGTCTCTCTACCTATTCTTCCTCATATCTTTACTATAACCAAGTTGATCAAAGAATTTGATCTAATAATATATGTCCTGTATATAATGGCTACATATTTCCACGTTTTGCAGTAAGAACTTTTGACAAATATAATGAGTCTGGTTCCGCTTGCTCTGTGTTATTCAGAGATATTCTAGGTCTACTATATTGTAATATATTGGAAAATCAGAAAATTGTTCCCCTATTCCTACAGATCATGCTATAAAAATTAATAATATTTTCTCTCAGAACGCATTTTAGAAAGCTTTATGGCATATTTTGGGAGAATGCAGCATCTATTCTTGCATCATCATCTCTTGAGATATTCTATTAAGAGGGGCATCATTTCAATGCATCACAATAGGATTGCTGAATTTCTATAGGTTCTACTTTTTCTTCCTTGGCAAAGCTGTACTAATCAAAATTACCACCTGCTATACTATAGATTCCTTCACAATGACTTCTCTCAACTTGACTACTTATATTAGCTAAAGCTATCGGTGAGTTATATGAACACAGTCCCTGCTCTGTAGGGAAAAAAAACTAATACTGAATTGAGCACTTAAGGTAACTGCATTAACTCTTTCAGACCACTAGGGTACCATTTAGGACCCTCAGGTAACATTTTTCTTTAACAAGGTCATCATGATGCCATTTAATCATTTTAGAGCGCTGAAATAGATATTTATGAGATGGCTCTCTAGTAGTCTGAAAAATTAGATAATTAGTGTAAATCTCCAAAGCCAATGACCCACTCCAAAGTCAAATGGGATGAACTTTTCTCAGTAAGTCTAACATTTGTCTGTTCTAGTTTTAATTCTCAGAGAGAATATATAGCATTTAACAATAGAATAGAGACCAATTGAAATTCCAACACTCAGTTCAGCCAAAATTACTCATTGATAAATGATACTTATTCTCTCTTCATTACATCCCTATTTGCAATGCATGACCCCATTAGAGTTCAGGGCCTACTAGCTATTATCTATTCTAACCAGAAGATAACTACCAGATATGTTGCTAATTTTAAAATCATAGAGCTGGAAGGTAATTTTTGAAACCATCTGGTAAATATGGGGTTCTCCAGGTAAAGCTCTGTTAAACTCAATAAATTTTTGTACTTTTAAAGGTCTCCATATTTTCTTTCAGTAGTAGAAATTCTATATTGAGACAAAAATCTCATTTCTGTATCTAAATAAACAAGTTAGGATTTGGGAAAATATCATTTAGGTGTATTTTAGAAGTCTATATATTAGATAAAAGTCTTGATCTAATCTTGCAAGATTTGTGAAATTGTCAGAATATTGTAGTTTGTAGCCATTACCACAACCTACAGGAGAAGTATGGGAAACGGTTTATATTGTCACATTTTGTGACACTCTAATGTAGTGAATGTTTTAGAACTGGAAAAAAATATATACGAAAAAATTGTTTTATTGTATTAGAATAAAATTAGTCTTTAAAAACTTCTCCAAATTTGTTTTCATATCTGCTATCTGCCTATTTTTAACTGATTCAAATTTCTCAGTGAGCCTTATTCACCAGCTCTGTGCAGAACTTTTATATTATGCAAGGAATTAGATTGTACCTTGTGATGTCATGTTGCTATATTTAACGGATATTTCAAGTCGTAGTCATTCTCACATCACAGTTCAAAATCTCCATGAAATTTTGAGCAAGAAAATGGTACTGGAAAATAAAAAACAATATTTTCGTTTAGGAAAACAAGATTTCCCAATATTATGAGAAAAGAAAAATCTGGTTTGATTTATGATCATAATTTTCTAGAATATTTTATTAGACTTCTATATATAAAGACACAGTACTTACTGTTACATTCCCATCTTCATCTGCAAGTAGAAGAGTGTCCTTTAGACTTAAAGCTCCATTCAAAATGCCATGCTAACTATAAAAACGGGTTTGTTTGCACTTATATACTTAGCTCCTTATTCAGGCCATTGTGTGTTTTACACATCTCATAACCGAGATCTATATTCTGAGTGCTCAAGGCAGTCTTATGTGGGTTTGTCTCTGTGCCAGATTTATCTTCGTATTTCCCATTATAGCCTGAAAGAACTGTATTAAGAATGCCTTTCTTTTCAGTTCCCGCTTGTGATTGCTAACATATCAAATTTATTCCTTCGTAATCCAGATCATTTTCCATCAGCTTTGAGGCCTGCATGTAGTAGTTTGTTAGAGAGCTCATAGTAACCCTACACTGACAGACCAAAAAGCCCTTCGACTGTCACTTTATGTCATTAACAATTTTCTAAAGCCATTACAGATGGGATGGACTGATTAGAACTGAGGAGGGAGGATCTTTTTCCCAGCCAGAAATATCCCCTGAGACTTTCACGCCGTGTGAAGTTTCTAGTGATTAATGGGAGAAAAATAAGGCCGCCTGTCCCACAGTTGCCATAGACATTATTTGGGAAAGAGCTTATTTATATTTGGTGAGTTCTCTGGATAACTAAACATTAACTGGCTAACTTAAAATAAAGATAGAGCAATATATTTCAAATGATAGAATACATGTCAGTTTTAGGTCCTGAGGTTGGATTTTTCTCTCCTTGTTTGAGTATAACTAATATAATTTAATGTCAGCACTGTTCCAAGATGAAAGTGTTTATCTTCTTCTGGCCTTTTCCCCTCCTTTTCTGCTGTTTTATTTCTGTAAATGAAAGCTACAGCTGGAATATTGTTTTACTGCAAATCTCACACCAGCACTGTCAGTTGTGATGTGACACCAGAGATTCTTATCTGTAGGTTGGGTTGGAATTATTAAACATTCTCACATTGTGCGAAGTGTTGGGGATGAACAGCAGTGCAGTGAGGTGCATCCAACACTTCTGTCTTTCCCACCTGATCCTGGAAATATGACTCCTTTAAAGGGCTAATGTTCACTTTCTATAGCTTTATATAGAGAAGTGACAATACCCAAGAAGTAACATGAACTGAAAATTATAGCAACTTCTCATCCTTCTGTCTTAATGCATGCTTTCAAAAGCAATTTTAATGGTAGACCTCATTGAAAAGAAAACATTTGGCCATTTGTGATGAAGAACAATGAGGTTTTTATAAAGAAAAATGGCTAATAGCCTAAATATTAGAAAATATTTACATTTACTTTTTCCACTATTTTTTCGAAGACCCTTTCCTATTGCTATGATACCAAAGGAAAGTATCTTGTCAAATTAGAGTGAGAACTGGCCTCATGCATTTCTTTCACAGAAATTATTATCAAAATGTGAAAACACATGTCCCCTTTGATTATTACAGGTACACACCACAATTATATACTATTTGCCAGCTTGCTAATGCTGATAAGCTGATAAGGATATGGAATTTTTAGCTTTCAAGCCATCTGTAGTAGCTAGTCACTACAATTTGTCTGAGGGATTGGAAAGAAACCTGTAGTTTATAGCTAAGGACACAAATCTATGGTCAGCTTTCAAGCTATGTCTTTAACTCTTTGTCTTTATTTTATTTTATTTTTTGTCTATATTCCACAACAATTGGTGGGGGAAAGAAAAATTCTAGTTTTAAGGGATGAAAACAGAGTGGGAAGAACACAAGGAAATATTATGATGGGCTATCGGTGCTCTGGATGGTAAGAGAACTACAGTGACGACACCTGAGGGGAGAAGTCAAATACTACCCAAAAATTAATGATGAAAGAAATAATTGCATTTAAAAATCAAGCAATTGAATTGAAAAACAAAAAATAAAATACATAAATACATAGAAGAAATTTTTGCCTTTGCCTACACATTCAGGGTTAGACATTTCTTTGAAATAAAAAAGCATTGCTTACAAGCTCAACTTGTACATTTAATGCAGTTAAAATTTTTGTGTCTAGAAAATTGCTGAAAAAAGGAAAATCCAGTTTTTAAGACGTACGTGTAAAATCTGAAGAAGATCAAAGGTTTATTCAAAATAAATCTTCCTCTTCTTGGGAGCAAAAAAAAATAAAGATAAAGGACACAGAAAAAGCAAAATAAAGCAATTTGTCCAGGAGCACTCATTTAGCTTTGACACTAAAGGGTTACTGAATTCCAGCTTTAGAGAACATTGAATTCATTTCTCAAAGCCTTGACTTTAAGTATGCATTGGGATGCCTGGGTCATTTAGAGGCTTTGCTTTATAGTTAGATTTACACTTTTTAGAGAGATACTTTCAAAAGTTGTACAGAATATGAGAGATGTAAGATGATATCTAGGCTACAGTACTTTTCTGGGAAAGTTCAAAATATGCTTCCTGTCTTCTTTGCTTGACTGAATTAAGAATATTTAACTAAAATGCTATATTCAGTCGGACCCTGGTATAAGTCACAGAAAGCAACTTACTTCGTTCGACTGCAAGTGATCGAAACTATGATTCTGGATGGAATATATGATATCCTATTATATCAAGTATCAGATTAACAACTTCTATACTTTAATATGAAAATATAATCGAATTCCAGCTATTACATTGACATTGTGTGATATTCAAATCTAACTGGGCATCTCATGTTTTTATTTGCTAAATTTGGCAACCCTAGTTGAAGCTCAACTTAAACAAGTTTAGGCATATGTAGTTATTACTGAGTCAGAAAATTAAGAAAGATTACATAACTGAAAGGGCAAAAGATGCAAAATACACTATAGGGATCAATTAGAAGCTGCAATATGAATGACCTCAATACTCTCCTTGTGCTCAATGGCAGGCTTCACAGTCTGGCAGAAGACTTGCATTGGTGTGAAAAATACTTGCATTTCCTAAGTTTTATACTTGCAAAAGTTCTCATTTGGGAGAGTTTGAGCTACTGTTCTCTCTGTTCCCAGGGAAAGACTTTAATTGTTGTAGATTGGGCCAAATAACAATCTCTTGGAACAGTCAAATATAGTCAATTCATGAGCTTGTATAAAAATACAGCACCTTCAAGAGGAAATTTCTGAATAGCATAAAACTGAGCAGAGAAAAGATTTTTAAATAAAAACACATGCTGCTCCCAGATGTAATGTTTTTGTTTTTTTGACAAGCAAATAGTAAGCAGCAAACATGAATATACATTGTAAGACAAATTAGCTCAAACAAAATGAGGCTGTTTTGAAGAGCCACAGCAAGATCTTAAAGAGTACAATGAGGGGGTATCTTAGGGGGAGGTGCAGGTAGGCATGGGGGAAGCCCTGGCCAATCAACAGCAAGACCAATAGGGGACACACACACACACACACACACACACACTGCCTCCTATTTGTCATTTTTTAAATTCCTCCATCTCTGCAGACTGTTCTGAGCATGCCTGGTCCAGGTATTTACAGACACACAGTACACATCCACTGATGGCACACAGCAGGGAGACCATGTCAGGAAACAGGGGAACACTAGAGAAAATTCAGAGATGGGAGGTATAATTTTCCAAGAAAAGGTATCTATTACATTCTGATATTTTAAAATGAAAATAGTATTACTGTTTGTTTTATTTATTTTTAGTCCCTAGAGGAAGTATGTATTTTTAATCTCCTATTATTTCCTTTCTTAAATTAACTATACCCTGGGGATAATCATTTCTAGGGAAAATATTCAAGTAAGTCCCATTGATCCACAGCCTTGCAGAGATTCATTCCTAGACCACTGAAGAATACAATTGGAGTGGTCATATTATATAATTTCCAAAAGCAATGGATAAAAAAATATTTTATGTGAAATACTCAGTGATTTTATCCTAAAGAAAACATTCTAAGATGCATTTGCCATGTACACTTATAGAATATGATGAATTTGTAACATGAACAGCTTGTCTCTTTGACTTAATACTGACAAACATTCAAATTGAAATTTGAAGAGGTAATGGTGGTAGTTACAAGGAAATGAAAAGCTTCAAAGCTTCACATTTTCTTGGCATGACCTTTACAACAGCATCTGTTCTTGTCTTTTTTTTTTTTTAATTCTTGAGTAATACTAGGAAGTTGCTAGACCAGATGAACTTCCTATGACCTATTTAGTAGACCCAAACAATTAGCAAATGGTTATTCAATCACTCTTCAGAGTAGATTTATGCTAGACAGTAGAATATCATGAGCTTCTGATTTTATATGTTTCCATATACACTTTCTCTTATAATGCCTTGTTGACACATAGTGAGAGTAGAAGATATGAACTGAAGTTTTGCATAAGCTAGAGAGACAATATGTTATTCTCCATTGCTCCATTCACCTGGACTTCATCTTTCAAGTCTTTCTTTCTAGACTCAGGGGAGCTGACCTTGAAAATTTCATCCCTATGACTGTTAGATCAATACAAATGGTAGGTAAATGTTAGGAGTGGACATGATCATCCAGGGGGTATATACAATGAAAAGAAATGGAATCCCAAGGTTTACCTTTGTGTAATGAGTGGGCAGAGGAAATGGAACCTGCATAAGAACTTGAAGTTTAGTCTTTTAGGTGGCAAAAATTAAGAAACTGTGGGACCAATGAAGTTTATTTTTAATTTTTTTAATTTATTTTTATTTTTTAATTTATTTTTATTTTTTTAATAATTTAACAAAAATTTTGTGGGAAGAATACAAGTTCCATAGATAGGTATACATAGTACAATACCATAATTACAAAATTATAGCCATGCAAAATAATATATTTACTGATGTGTGATTTAAACGTTTCAAATACCACTGGCATGGCAAATATCAGTTCCAATGTACTAATTATTATATCTGGGAATGTATACTGGGGAATAGGATAGAAGAGATATCCACAGAGAATGTCAACTATCTCTGTGATGGTTATTCTTTTTTTTTAATTTAATTAAAATTTTTTAAAAATTACATATATATGTATTTATATTTATATTGCATTATTGTGTACCCTGGGGCTTTCCCACTTCACTAACATCTGTTAACCATCCTGATATTTTGTGCTCTTTACCTCCCCTGCCTTCTTCCCCCTCCTCCTCTCTCGCTCCATTGTTCAGTTCCATTGGTTGTTTTTATTTTTTCTTGTTCATTTGTTTGATTTTCCCTATATTCAATGAAGTTTTAATGGAACTCTCTATAATAGAGGAGGGACTAACAACATCAAATGAAGATACTAGAAAGCATCTATTGCATTTTTCAGGCAAAAGTCAAGGGTGGTATTTATGACACTGCTAACACATTTTAGTGAAATGGTATTGAAAGAAAGAGAGAGAAAGAGAAAGAAGAAAGAAAGAAAGAAAGAAAGAAAGAAAGAAAGAAAGAAAGAAAGAAAGAAAGAAAGAAAGAAAGAAAGAAAGAAAGAAAGAAAGAAAGAAAGAAAGAAAGAAAGAAAGAAAG
>PVHY01001001.1:0-15518 GCA_004024945.1 Uropsilus gracilis | reverse complement strand
TAAGATTGCACAATAGTGTTAAAATATATTCACTGAGGCACCCTGGTAAAGGATATGTAACATCTCTCTGTATTATTTTTTACAATTGTATGTAAATATACCATCATTTCTAGATAATTTAATTTAAATAAATAATAAAGGCTCAAAGCAGTAAAGTGAAGTATGAACAGTAATTTCTCATATTTTAATATGAAATAAAAATTAAGAAGTAACTTATGACTATTTAGACAGAAAAAATCACTAATGGCATGATTAAGATTTTATACAGTTGCTTGTGGGAACTAAAAAAAAAAAAAAAAAAACACAATTACCCTTCCTCTCCTTTCCTTTATGTCTTTATAGCAATACTACATATGTCTTAGTTATTTTCAAAGCACCTACCTGAAAGTCACCATATCAAAGAAAAATGAAATTATGTGTCTGAATTTTTCCATTTTCCACCAGTCCTCTACTGAGACTTAAAAATTTCCCCACATCCCCAAAGTGAAATATACATTGTATTAGTGTTTTTTTTTTATTCAGGTAATATGGATTTCAGTAAAAAAAAAAATCTGTCTGTAGCAGGTTGTCATTGTTTTCTTATAAAGGTGATGTTTGCTATTACCAATATGAATTAATTATAGGCAAAAGTTTATATTATTTTTCTTTGCTTTGAAATCCTTAGTATTTCCTGTTAATATAGTTTACACTTCCCTGAAGGAGTTATGTTTTCTCAAAATACTTTTCTCTGCTTTTATGGGGAGAGTGCTTGGAAAGAAAGTTTTGATAAGCACATTCATGTTAACAAATGATCACAAAACTGGTCCAATGTGCTGTTGTCTAAAGGTGATTGCATATCTGAGATCAGGAACACATTTCAAATTGAAAAAAATAATTGTGTGATAAGATGAAGCATTATTTTTTAGAGCAGAATATGGTCCTATAATAACACCAGAAATGGTACTTATTTCCCCTAAACATAGGTCAATAATTCAAAATGTTTTTAGTTAAAGAGCATGTACCCTCAGAGAATAAGAGCATGTACCCTCAGAGAATAGATTTCTAATATAATATAAATTCACTTTTCACTCATAGTTTAGAAATATTTCCTAATGAAGTAAACCTTATATCTTCATTTAGACATAGGCAACTACACGTTCAGAGATGTTTGTGTGGCAGGCTGACCTTTGGATGCTATTACAATTCCATGACTGTTGTTCTTCTACAGCTGTGAGAATATATCAGAGAAAATGGTGGGAACTTATCAATTAAAGGTTCTTCAACATTGATCAGGTTGTAGCATCTAATTAACATTTTCAAGGCTACTGCTTCTTTTAGGTTAATGATAAGCCTTGATTGGCAGCCACAGACAGTTCATGAACATGATTACAACAAAGTAATTTGCCTTTGTCAGATCCAGACATTCAGTAATAGTGTTCTCTTGACTTAATAAAGTTAAGCACCACTTAGAGTCGGTACTTCACTTTGCTTCTTTCTATCATATAGAGTGTTGGTTGTTCTGTTCTTAAAACAGACATCTGCGTAGGCGTTCATTTGTACTTTCCCACTATGTAGGTACTCAAATTCTTGAGCTTTTAGCTGTGGAATGGTTATACAAAATGCAGTTCAAATTTCTATAAGCCAATTTTATCATCATTACTTAAGAATCAAAGCCACATACATCCCAGTATCATTTTATTCTGACTCATGTTTGTTTGTATTGAAAAAAAATCTTGTTTCAATATGTGCTAAAAATAATCACTCAAAAACATGTATCATATAATTAAAAAGTAGCTACGGTCTTAAAAATTCACATAAAGGATTTATGCAATTTGTGCGATAAGAAGAGATTTTCAGATGATGGTGAGTTTGATATAAATTGTCAATAATGAAATCACAAGTAACAAAAGGTGTTTTGATGAAAATAATTCTACTATTCTGTAACTAAGCTGTGTTGATGGGACAGTTCTCACTTGAGATCTTCAAAAGTATCAAATAAAATTAAGATTTGTCCTTTGAATTGTTTCAAAAATCACCTCTCTTCTAAAATTATTCTCATGCAACAGTTAATCATTACATTTTAATTGAACAAAAAAGCATATTAATTTATATTTAAGATGTAATTAGATATAGCATTCTAAAAGGTTTTAATATCAATATAATTGATGATGAAATATACTCAGAAAAAAGTCAAGTATTATAAGTATTACTGAATAAAGTATCAATATGAGATCCATTAAGTTTCTCCTTTTATTTTGCTTCATCATTTTTTTTATTCTTTCTATCCAACTTCTATTTAACTTTCCTCTCTTGGGAAGATGAATTGTCAAAATATCAAAGGTCTCCTAGGAATGCTTGTACCTTAGAAAGCTTAGTCTCTCTCATATCTTTGGCTCCTTGATGTTTTCACATATTCCAGTTAAATATCAGAACTGAAGAGATAAAGAATGATGAAAATTTAGCTCCAGAACCAAAATAATGGGTATATAGTTTGGCATAACTATTTGGAAAAAAGTGAATATTTGAGATTACAAAGATTCTCATATCAGGAACACCTTATATCTTCAACTTAGCAATTAAACAAGTTATCCCTTAACATACATTTCTTCAAAAAATATTCCAAACTTGAGAACTAAGGAAATAAAGGCACTGTCTTTTTCCCACCTCCAGGAAAGTTTTGCAAAGGTTACTGAATGAAGGCATATCGATTTAGTGGAATTTTGAATATTAAATTGGTGATGAATAATGGCAATGTAGAATAACCCCCTTGATTACAAAGCAGTGCATATTTATATTAATGTTTTCTTATCTACAATGTAAGAAAACCTCCCTATTGGTTCATAAACTTACTATATAGTAATTTTAGAAAATTATTAGTAGATTTTATAATCCAACAAGTAGCTTAAGAAGCTAAAGTGGTTTATATAATATATAAAATCAAAGAATAATATTCTATGAAGATTTAGGAACACCTATTAGTTGGCAGGCTTATCGTGTAGTTTATGTGGAAAATGGATAGTTTATCGTGCTATTATAAAATTTAAAGTGGTTTATTAATTGTGGTTTCAATTTCAAAAATGAGGATAACTACTCTTGGATGTTACTCTCATTTTGGGGAGACAAAAATGATGTGCATTTGAATCTCATTTATAGGTAGACATCTGTTACTATACATCTCTCTCTCTCTCTCTCATTTGTCTGTCCAGTGACTTACTGATCTGTCATTTATCTTATTAAAATAATTACACAGAAGATATTTGTTGACATCCATGTTACTGTTTATCCAGGATCCAGTCACATTTGGAGGCATCAACTTTTTTCATTGTAGAAACTTCATTTGCAGAACCAGGAGCTGAAAAATTTGCTATTAGTTCTATTTTCTGAATGTTCTCCTAGACTCCCTTTCAAACCAAACAAATAGGGTTGGAAAAACTTTTTTTCCTACTATTTAATAGTATTACTATACAAATTCAATAAAGTGAAATACATCCAAAGTTATAAGGTTCTAGCAAGGAGTAAGTTAAATATAATTTGTTTTACTCTGATTCACCTATTATTTTGTTATACTTAACTTCATATTTTGGAACAAATCTTTCTGCAATAGAAAACCAAGAGCTTTTTATTAACTTAATAGAAGGAAAACTATATTGATTTTGCCCTACCCAACAAAATATTGTTTGCCATCAACAGGGTCAAATGTAAATAAAATGCAGTAAAGTGAATGGATGACATGTACCAAAATTAATCCATTCTAAGATTTCATACAGATTATTCAGGGGCAATTATTTTACAGTCTAGAGAAGTGATTGTTTATACAGGCGGCTGCAGAAACAACTGCTATCCAAGCATTTTGACAACCACATCTAATAAATTTCCTTCTTAACTGTTAATTTTAAACACAGGTGATGACAGTCACCTGAGGCACATGGAGAAATCACAAGTTATCAAAAGATTAACTTTAAATGAGATACTAGACCTTAAACAAAATATAAAAATGCTATGCTTTTACAATCTAAAAGTGATGTCGGACAAAATTACTGCAGAGTGAAGACATCCAAATCTGCTCCTTTACATATTCACAAACAAAGTGTGCAAGGGTGAGCGTGTTGTGTGTGTGTGGGGGGGGGAAGACAGCAACCCTTGAATGATCAGTAGATGATTATCATATGTATCAGGAGCAATGACATGGCATAATTACAATTATACTGGTATAATTATAATTATACTGTGCTTAGAGTGATACCTGGACAGCACGACCCATGAACAAGAAAGGACAGCTGCTGTATGGAGTCCCTGTGCTAATTCAAACTCATGAGCTTTGCATTAGGGATTTTAAAACCAGTCACTACACAAAGAAGGGGGAACACAGATTGAGCTTGTAAAACAGAGTGATTACTGGAGAACTCATGCTACAGAGTAGTGATAACAGCCTGAGCCTCCTAAACTGAAATAGCTGGAATTGAACAGGAGGGAAGATCAGATCATCAGTGTATCTTCAGAATGTTATTCCGTCTCAGGCTGCGACATGTGAAACATCCGTTCAGTACCAAAACTGAGACAATGAGGGAATGTCACTAGCCAGAGTCTGAAGTACATAGAGCTCAACAAGAGGGGGAAGCACCCCGGGGTAGAGCTTCTTACACCAAAAGAAACAACCCAATTAGTGGCCCCACTTAATATAGTCCCCTCTTAGTGCTATATCTATCACTCCACCATGCATTAGGGTGGAGGCTGGTCAAAGACTGCTGGAGACATTTGACTGAGGAGTTGACCTAAAGTAGGGATCTTTATAAAACCCCAGCGTACTTGTAGCACATAGGAATCTTGAACCCTTGCTGCTCACTGGAGATGAATTTCTGTTGTCCTACTGCCCTATTTCCTTTGAACCTATTACCCCTGTGAGCAGCAATGCCTCAGAAATGAGCAGGCAAGAAAGCATCTGTCTATGAAATCATCCACACCTAAAGATGCTGGGTTTGAAAAAAACATAAGGATTATTCCAAACATCTTGTAGGAGTGGTATGCAGCCAATTTATCTAGACAATTTATCTAGACTCCCTATTATAACTCATAAAAACTAAAAATGACAAGAGAGAAGAATTTATCCAAAGGCTAGAACAAAAATCCCTGTGAAAAGTCTCAATCCAGGATTGTGCATCATGCCTGATGAGAAATTTAAGGTACAATTTTAGCAATGTTTATTACATTCAACTATACTTATGCAATAGTTGCTTAAATGATACTCATTATTCTGAACAACCCCCTTTTTTAAGACCTCAAACCAATTCAGCAAAACCACAAATTTCTTCAAAATAATCTGGGCTAAGTAATAGTTTCATCTTCTTACACCTTTAAAATAGCAGTAGTGAGAAATTGTTTCTCCAAACATATTTTATACCAATGCATGTCTGTTATTTCTTCTCTTTGACTATCTCAGAAGCTCCTCTGAAGTCATTAAAGCGCTCCCATCTGTCTTCATATCACCATAAAAAAATACCTATTGAGTCTTTGCTCTGTTCAAAGTATGAGTAAAACAGTCATCTCTCTTCAAAAACTTGATAGGTTGCATATAATTTATATATTAAACTAGACATTTACAGTGAGTCAGCAAACTTTGAAAGCCTGCCTCAAAAATGTTATCAACAACCTTTATGCTTAGGTTAACTTTAATTATTGTTAACCTTAGCAGAAATATAGCCCATCTTTTCAAATAACCTGGGTCCTTATTACCACTTTTACAGATGAGGGAACTGAAACAATGAGGGTCAAGTGATTTGCTCCATGATTAATAAAGCATAAAATAGATCTCACTGTTCCTCCTACATTTAACCAAGAGCTTAGAAGCAGTAAGTTGTGGACAATTTGAATTAAAAGGAAGTGTTAAAACTTACCAGAGCAATTTTGAGACAGGTGTTTTAGCTAAAAAGGATGCCCAGAAGCAATTTAGTTATGTGCAGTATTAATTATACTCTAAGAATGGTATAGTTTGCTTCAAACTATGGTTAAAATATTAGAATTAGTATCTATCAATGGATTTTTTTTAATTTACTGACAAAAAAAGGTGCAGATGGCACCCCAAATAAAAGACTGGCATGGACTAGTATCTTCTCTGTGAAAATGACTAATGTATCACTACACTTCTGCCAGAACTACATAAAGATACTGCCAAAAATGATCATATCATTATCAGCTAGTGTTCCCAATTGTTCACTGTTTGTGTCACATATGGATCCTCCGAAATGCAGAACTCCTACCTAAAGAAGCCCTAATATCATTATAAAACATGAACTTTTGCATGTTTTTAAAAATGTTTTAAGGAAACTGAATTTGTTCTACAGTAAACAGACATATTTTTCTGGTGTCAGTAAGAAAAAATAACACTGCAAAAAATAAATGAGATTCTAGTTTCAAAACATATTTGTAAAGTCAAATTAGAATACAAAGATAATTCGATCTAGGTGTCCATATAAACAAATGTTTTATTCTTTCATCTACTCTAGATTTTTTTGCTTATAATCATCTACCAAACACCTAACACTAACCATTTGATAAAGACAAGGAAATTCTTTTTAAATTTTTAAGGCTTTGATAAATATCAGTTGAACAGTACCTAATGCCAATGCTAATCATCAATGCTGAACACCCGAAACTTATGTAATGTTACAACGCAATGTTACTTCCGTCAAAAAAGAAGATCTACCATAAGAAGGCAAGAATTCTAATTTGAAGGTATACATACATTCTTATATTCATTCCGGTTTGATTTACAATTGCCAAATTACAGAAACAACATAAGTGCCCAGGAACATATGAGTGAATAAAGATGTGGTATATATATATCCACAGTGGAATACTACTCAACTATAAAAAGAGATGAAACCTTGCCATTTATGACAATATGTATGTGAATAAAAGGATTATTTGAAGAGAAATAAATTGGAAAGAGGAAGACAAATAATGAGTGATTTCACTCATATGTGGCCTACAGAGAAACAAAGAATACAGAGAAACAAAGAAGCAACACTAAACCAAAACATACCCTAGCAATATGATTCAGAATTGATGCTTTCAAAGGGGAATGGGAGGGTGGAACCAGATGAGGAAAGGGCCCAGAGGAGTATGTTGGAGGATTCTGAATAATTTGGTGGAAGGTTTGATATGGTAACATATATCTGAAAAGGTGTGGATGTATTATCTAGATCATATCCAGCATTGTAAACTAATGTTACTGCAACGAAACTATCATAAAAATAATTTACATTTTAAACATGAAATATTGTCAAAAGAAGCTTTCTAAAAGTGAATGAAAAAGAAAAACAATAATTGAAGAGAAGAAAAATCTATTTGAAAACAGTTTTATGTGATGGAGGAGGATTGCTAGGTGAAGCACAGGATTTTCAGAATGAGGAAAATAATATGTGTGATAATGTAATAAGGAATAGTAACACTGCATTTGTCAAACCAATAGAACATTATTACATGAAGAATGAAGCTTAATGCAAAAAAATTTTTTTAAATATTTAGGAAGTCAGGGGATACAAATAAATGTAAAATATGACAAAAATCCATGTTACAAATCATGAAATAATCTCATGGAAGGCAAGATGAGGGAGAAGTGCTGACCTAACTTACTGGAAATGTATGGATTTCTAATAAAAGGAATTATGACCCTAAATCATAAAGTTGAAATGGGCTAGCAACTCTGAAACCTCTGTATTTGTATACCGGAATTCAAAAATTTAACATAAATGATTAGAAGAGAGTGGGAGCCAATTTTCCCATTGTGTTGTAAATGGGAAATTATAAACAACTAGAACAAAAGGTTCAACTGATTTATGTGGCAATGAATTACAGTCAGAGACATTAATTTGAACTTAATATACATACAGATGGGTACATATATACGTATACACACATAGATTCATATATTAGATCTCTATATATCCATATCTGTATCTAGCAAGAGGGGTATAAATATATTTATATATATTTAAATTATTTTTATTCATGTATATTTAAAATAGTTTTCCTTGCTCTATTAATATAAAAGTATCTAAAAACAATGGTATCCCAATAGCAATAAGTATAATTCATTTATTTATCCCAAGTATGTAGACTTTGGATGGTAATTCCATTCCCCAGTAAAAGAACCGGGGTTTGTTCTCTCTGTCTCTCTCTCTCTCTCTCTCTCTCTCTCTCTCTCTCTCTCTCTCTCTCTCTCTCTCTCTCTCTCTCTCTCTCTTTTCCCTCTCTCTCCTCTCTCTCTTCCCTCCCTCTCTCTCTCTCTCTCTCTCTCTCTTCCCCCTCCTTCCTGAATGAAGCGTATATGTCAGAGACATAGAAGTCAACTAAAAGAATTCTCAGTGGCCTACACTGGCACAATTTGAGCAACAAAAATAAATAAAATAGTATTGAAGCATAACGCAAAATAGAAAATAAATATTCATGAGTCCATGTATTATATAAACAACTGAATAAATGAGAACATAGTACTATGTCTTTACACAGTACATCTGCCAAGTAGATTCTTCATCACAAAAAGATGGAATGGGATTCCACTCTTCTGAAGTGTGGTCTTCTGGCAGACCATGGTGACTACATCTTAGCGAGAAATCCTAGCCTGTCAAAACACCGGTAAGGAAGTGAAACAATGGCACTTTCATAACAATAAATTTTAAAAGACAACTATACTCTACAAGAAAAGAGAAAGTCAAAGAATTCAAAAAAGGGTGGGTTAAAACAGTGTAACTGTTCAGTGGAGGAAAGATCAAGCTCATCAACAAATGTTCAAAGATCATCAACAATCAAACCATGTTGATAGTATATACCCTTGTTGTAATCTGACAAAAATGGCTCTACTGTGGTTTTCTTCACAAATTTTCATTACTTCAGTTTAATCATAATAAAATCATTAGATAAATCCCATCTAGCAACATTCCACAAACTATCTGACCAACACTCTTCAACACTGACAGGTTATCAAGAGAAAGGAGCATCTGAGAAAATACCACAGTCGAGAAGGATCAATGGAGACCTGATACATAAATAGAGGGATACTGGAAAATTATATTGGGGTAAAGTGTTAAGTAAGTCTGAATAAAGTGTGTTCTTTAGTTACCATTGATCTATCAGTTCTGGTTCACTCGTACTGTCACATATTGTATTAACATCAGGAGCAGATTATTGGTTGTAAGGAACTCTGTAGAATTTCTGCAAACGTTCATCAGTTCCAAACAAAATTTATTTAAAGAAAGAATGTTTTTTAAGTGAGCTGAATTATGAGTAAACTTAAGTGTTGTTTGTTTTTAGAGGTCCCCTTTTTTATAGTGGTAACATGGCCCATTACAAGACTGCATGCGAGATACAGGTCCCTATCTCCTCAGATCCATCCCACCACAACACCTTCACCACCAAGGCCCTCATGATCCTCCAACACAGTCCATTGTGCCCCCTCCCCATTATATCCCCCTCCACTCTCTCCTTCTGGTAGCCTCAATTCTATAGTCAGATATCTAGGATTATTTCATTGTTTTGTTCTGACCCTTTATTTCATTATAAAATTAATAAAGGGTAAAATTTAATAGACAAGAGTTTAGTGGAAAAGTTTTTTTACTTGAACATAGACTCAAAACCCCTGTTTAGTTAAACAACTCAGGAGTCCAACACGAGTGTAGCTGTCACAGTGCCATGGTAGCAGATGGGCCTGAATGCACACAACTGGGAAACCAAGCCCCAGGACCAGTTGGGAATAATCATAGGAGTCCCAGGCCAGGATATCCAAATTGTGACAGACTTTTTTGTTTATTTTTTCTTTCAGCAAACTCAGTTTATAGAATTAATTTCAAAGAATGTTACAGGTTACAAGCACACCAATACAGTCATGAAAAAACAGTACAAGATGACTGGCATGGGCAATATAATTCCTGCTGTCTTTAGAAGAAAAAAGGAGAAAAGTTCTGGCTGTTTTTAATCTCTTGTATTCTAGACCCTCTTTTAGCTCAATCATTTGAAATTTTCAATGACTAATATTGAAAAAATGTTTAAAAATTTTTTTAAAAAATCACATACCTAAAATTTACTGTTGTGACAAAAATCTGCATGACCTTAAGGAACAATGCACGTCCTTCTAATATCATCCTGGGGTGTTATCAGGTAGCTCTCCCAAGTCAGCTTCAGTCATCATGTTCTTTGAATTTTAAGCATTTTATTACTAAGCATATAGTTTAGACCTATTAATATTAGTCATCTCTTGATATTTATTTGTTTGAACACTTAGGGGATTTAACCAACTCTGAATAGTAATCATGTGCCAGGCAGTTAGGTCTAAAATAATTGTTTCTGTACTGTATATGCACAGACTATTTTCCTTGCCATTACTCTCTAAATAATATAACAATGATTTGCATAGCATTTATACACTGTGTTAAGTATCATAAGTATTCTAGAGATGATTTAACTTATATGGGAGGGTTATATATTTTAGACCATAGCATATCACTTCTTATCAATTCATTCCTGAATTTTTGTATCCTATGTAACTTGGAAAAAACGCCCTAAAAATACCAAAGAATGAATGTGTAGTTATGTTTCCAAAATATTCCAAAGAAATTTATCATTACCCAAATTTATGAGAAAGAAAAGTCTCAAAATTACAACACCAAGTACATATCTTCATTTAAATTGCATTACTATTACTGTCGTTGAATTTGCATTACTAAGTCAAATGGAGGTATCATCAATAATTTTCCCCATATATAGAATGTCAGATTGCACAGAAGTTAATTCAGTCAATGCCTAGTAAATCCTTTTTAAAAATTTAATGATAAAAGAAACAGTTTAAAGAGTATGTGGTTTTCTGAGGCCTAATAAATTGCCACAGGCCCACAAAACATATTAATAGTTCCTAAATGATATTCTTTTTTCCCCATTATGTTTAATTTCCCTCATTGAAGTTTGTATATTTCCTTCAGAAATATACCAAGGATATCTTAAATCAGTGAACTAGAAAGGTTCACAACATTATGGACTCTGCACTCTGTAAGAAGCAAGACAATAGTGGTTATAAGCGTGGGCTAGAGAGTTAAACCTCCTGTTCCTAATCAAATTCTTCATATACTAACTGTGTGACAAGAAGAAATTGTTAGACCTCTCTGCTCCATTTTCTTGATTTGCAAAATGTCACCTTGCCATAATTTAATAAAATAGTATTTACACCTAATGCAAGTAGAAATCTTCTGAAAGGATAAATTGCTTTTGTTGGCAGGCATGGTGTGAAAATACAGACATACAGATTTAAACCAATAACCCCCAAAGAGACAATTGTGTAAACCATAGTTATTTATCAAACATAATTTTGGGGAAAAAAATCACAGTACTCAACATTTAGTAAGTTAAGGTTACAGTAAATGAATGAATGAATGAATGAATGAATGAATGAATGAATGAATGAATGAATGAGTACTGGTAGAAAAAAATCAGAGTGCAAATATGAGTAATAGGAAATATGAGTGGAAATTATGAGTCCTAAATGGAACTTTTGCAATTGCAATGATAGTAAAAAATGTATTTATAATTTAGCCTAGGATTAGACTCACTGGAGCTAATATTGTCAGCCTTCTTTCTGGAGATATAACTGCAATGTTAACCATGTTGTTTTCTCAGCTTATTTCCATTCAAGATGAAACTTCATCAGCTTCACACCTAATATAGGTGGTTCACAGGCTTTCAGTAAATTTAAGGTAATTTATGATTTCATCTTTCTCAAGTAATTTTCAATCAAGTAAAGTTATCCAACAAGACTGGAAGTTGCACATGGAAACATTTTATTTTAAGGTTTCATTAGTATGCATAAATTCACAGCCCCTCCCAATCTCTATCCATTTTTGCAAGTAATTGAAAAAAGTGACTCAACATATGTGGATACCAGTTTTTAGGTTAGCAAATGGGGCATGGCATTTTAAATGTTTTAAATGTGGAACATTAACTGTGTTATAATTTAATTTCTAATAAGAAACCTCATTCTCCTTCCAAAAAGTAGTTAACATCCTCTGGTAAACAGGAAAAACAGAAGGATATCATAGAAAGCACATTATAGTATGAGGCAGGACATCTGTTTTCCAGTTCCCTTATTCATTGCAGACACATGATAAATATCACTTAATCTGTTTGGCCTCAGTTTCTTCATCCATAGAACAGGAGAATAATTATATACCTATGCAAAGGCAGAAGGTTAACCAAACCCTTGCCCTCATTTACTATGTATGAAGCCCCTACATTAGATATTCAGATTATTTCTACTCCTTTAGCTATTGTATGAGATCTCACATAGATGTGAACTGGGAAAGGAGCACTAAAAGGTGACATAGGGGTGTAGTTAATGATGCAGGTTGTTTGTATACCTGTCCCCACATGGGCTGGCTAAATCCCAAAGTCCCATTTCCATCTTGAACTGGGCTGCTGCTGAGTACATCTGATTTACACTTGGCAGATTTGACAGAACCCCCACATAATGGGAGGTTCCAAATGCATAGTCACTTGATATTTTTTCCAAATTCAAGCCTATTGGAGCCCAGTAATACAGTAAGAGTTGTTTTTCAAAGTGTAAATGATCCTTTCTACAGACATATGCGTTATTCCAGAATTCCAGGAATTTTCAGGGAATGATCCCATTGATTTTTATCATCATCTCAACATTACTTCTTTTCCCACTCCAGACATCTCTATCGTCTTAGGATCTGCAGGAACCTGTGGCTCAGGTGGTCAGGTTGAACCACTGTGCTATGGAAATTCTGAAGAGCTATGTCCTGATCCTAACTTCACTTTAACACAGCCTTCCATGTCACCCACTACAGGACAAAGGCAGTATAATCCTCAAAGTAGACAGTGCTCTGCTCCACCCAGAAGCAGAAAAACATTTATCAGCTACTATGTTTCTTTTTTTGTCACAGGGGACAAAATGTAGCAATTTCTCTTTTACTTTGGAAGAGATATACACACACCTCTGACTGGTGAATTTTTTCATGATACCCAAGAGTACCCCTAAATGAAATGTAGTTATCATACCAAATTATCCTGCATCTAACCACCTTTTGCTCATCCTGTCTGATCAGCATAATGCCTTTATTGCAGTGGATGTCTGTGACATGTTGTAGCACATTGTTCATTCAATTCAGGTCTCTTTGAACTATATTTTGACAGAGGCAGCTAACATATCCCAGAAAAAAATTGCAAATAAATATTGTCATTTGTCAACATATATGCAAAATTGTTCTGACCTTCTTTTCTAAACTAGGATGGAAAAGAATTTGCCAAACCACTGACCACACACAATAATCTACTCTAGCAGAGGCACCACATCAGTCAGAGAAACTATGAACAAAACTGCCATTTGCTTAGGTCTGCAGGAGTTCACACAATTGTTTTCAGGATTGGGTCTTTACAGTCCCAAACTAGTAAAATAACAGTCACAGCATCTTTTTTAGGCTTATAGAGTGGGTCAACCCAGTGACAAACAGGTTTTACTCACAAGTCATGAACTCAAAATGGTTTTGTTTTAATTGTCATGTATATTAATTCCAAATTATGCACTAATCAACGGGGAAATGATCACATAATGGGTCCAGTGAGCCAGGGCCCCCACTGTGAACAGGACCTTATCTTTACTTCCTAAATTTCTGCACTCTAAGTGAGAGTCCATAATACATTTGATGATTAAGTATCACTGTCTTGCTTCCATTACTTTCAAGCCCCTCATCCTAGAGGGGTTGATTAGCCTATCTTTGTGACTATCCCTCTGATAGTAATTCTAAACTGAGGTGGAGGGTGGAGTCTACTGTGAAACTTTTTTGAAACTAGGTCTCGCTATTTTTGCCCGTGGAACCGCAGGCTCTCATTGCCTGGGGTACCACAGACTCAAGCAATCCCCAGCCTCAGCTTCCCAGGTAGCTGGTATTACAGGTGTGTGCCACCATGCCCAGCTATTTTTTTGGAACTAGGTCTCGCTATGGGCCCCAGGCGGGACTCGAACCACGATCCCTAGCCCCGGCCACTTCATAGGCTGAAGCTTACAGGCACGAGTCACCGTGCCCGGCCTACTGTGAAACTTCTTAGTGATCTTGGTGCCCTTCTCACTGATGTACTACTGATGAGCTGGGTGAATGAGATGTTCTTTGAATCTTCTATCCCAGATGTCCAATTGCCTCAGACGTCCAGTATGCTCAACCTCTAGATTCAACCTTTTATCATCTTCCAAAGCAATTCAAAAGTTCCACTTTGCTGAATATTGGACATAATTTTCCCCAAACACCTAAGAATGATTGCTGCATGAAGCAAATATGTCCCCTCCCAAAACCCCCCTCCCCCCAACTTTCCATACGGATTTTAATTCTGTGTCCCAAGATATAATTAGAAATCAATGGATTCTTCTTTATCCAACTTACATTTTAGACCCCATGATTGTTTCCCAAAATATTCTCCTGTCTCTTGCTAATACTTGTTAATGATTTCTTGTAATTCTTTTGTTCTTCCTTTCTCTGGGAGGTCAAGAACATTCCCAGCTGGGTTTTGAGGGACATAATCTCAGTCAGCACTTTAACAGTCAAAGTCAAAATAGAGAACAGCTTCAAGGAAAACACCTGCTAGTACGTGGAGAAAAGCCTTCTCAGACATTACCCAGCATAGGCAAGTACTAGCTCTTACTAGCAAAGAGGAATCCCTTCTGCAAGCCCAGACTGTCAGAGAGTTCTGTAGAACCAGTACTATTGAGGGTAATTAACCAGATAATCCATACATTGCTCAAGATGCTAGCTGTTCCCCACCAGGGCTCAGCTCGCACTGTTGTATAATAGACATGACTTGGTTAAAGTTGCAGGCTCTGAATTTCTCTGGAGTCTCCAGTCCTAACAATAACACCTCTAGATTGCTGTTTAGATATAGTTGCTTTTCTGCTATAGAATTTAAGACCTATCTGTATAAGGTGTCAGAGAATTTTTGGTCATCACACTAATCACTAACTGCTTATTAACAGTTATTTTTCCCTCTTCATAACTATACAATTTGGCAATAGTCAATCAATTCTCTGACTGACTAGCAAATAGATATGTCCATGTCCTTTGTCAACATTGTATTTGTGTTTTTAAATGCAAGTAGCATCTCCCATCCTATAAAAGGACCATCTCTTTCGTTTTAAATTGAATCCTGTATGGAAGCAATGGTACTATCATTGCTTCCACTCTATCTTTTCAATGCCTACATTATTTCACCTGCCAGTGTTCCCTTTCGGGGACATATTTCCAAATCACCGCTGGTGAGATCTTTAGCAAACGAGCTGCCATTTCCTGCCAAGGACTATTTATGCCCCATTTACTGATCAGAATAGCATCCTCTTTGCCCATCAGGTGGTTGGTAAACTAGTATCAGATCTCCCTCCTCCCACAGCCTGTTTTCCCAAACCACTCTCATACACACTGGTCCCAGATCCTCTAAGAAGTCAATGAAAAGGAAGATTAGACAGACAAGAAACACCTGTGAGGGAATGTGGG
>PVHY01001000.1:59451-180310 GCA_004024945.1 Uropsilus gracilis | reverse complement strand
CTCCTTATTGTTTTCAAGAGATTGTTTGTCCTTTGGTGAGGAATTGCTTCCCTTGGGGCTTGCTTGTGTGTTTGTGTTTTTCTTCCTTCCCGTGTTTTCTCTTCGGACTTGTTCTACGTATTGAGTGATGGATGCTCGGGTATTAGTTGGCATGTTGTCCAGTACGAGGTTGTGTTTATTCTGTTTTACCGTCTAAATTTTTTTTGTTTTTTGTTTTTTGTTTTTTTTTAGGAAAAGTGACTCCAGAAAAATTTTTGTTAATGCTTCAAATGTAGAGTTACAGACTGAAGCCCATCAGGGCACTGGTACCTGCTTATAGCATTCACAGTTTATAGTAGTACTAATTGTTTTCTTGCCCCAATTGCTACCTACAGGGTTTTTCCTTGTATGAGAAACCTAAGTAAATGCATATTAAAATGTGTAAAGGAAATTGAAATCTTGTTTATGACTAAAAGATTTCATCAAGCATTCCATATTTAGCTAATAAGTATATTCAAGTTACATGTAATATAAAATTTAAATAGCAAAGAATTTTAGAATACAATGATATATTTCATTGATATTCATAACTGTGATTCCCATAATGGGTGTGGATGATAAAATATGGCCACTGGGAAACATGTAAGAGCCCTAACACAGGAATCTGCAAACTATTTCCAAAAGGATAAGACAGTACACATTTTAATTGTATGGTGTATACAGTTTCAGTTGTCACTATTCAACTCTGTCCTTAGAGCACAAAAGTAGTCTCAGAAAATGCATAAAAGAGCAGGTATGATTGTGCTACAATAAAACTTTATAAACACAGACATGGGACATACATAGTTTGCCAACCCTGTCCCTAAAAATTCATTGGGCTTACTATATTATAATAATTAGAAAATTTTAGTAAAATCCATCCTATTTCTTCATGGAACTTATAAGAACAGTAGTTTCAAAAAGAAAACAAATTAACCTTTAAAATCTAAATAGATTTCATTTTGATTATTTAAATGGAAATGTGGCTTTTTATCTTAGATTTGATTGTAAATATGTTGTGCTAAACTTGCATGCCCTTGTACAAGATGAGTTTCTAAAGAGATTTAAACTATTTGTTTATGATTATTTTCCCTAGAAGGTACTTGTATGTTGGCACATGTCTCTTTATTATTGAACTTTAAATTCTGTATCTGTAAGATAAAGGGTTGATCTTGATTTCCCTTATTTGTCTTCACTCAATACAATTCTGTATCTCTGTAAATGTCATATTATGTGCTAATAGAAACAATGACTGCATTTATAGTGCTCTTTGACACTTTTTTGAAGATGACATTCCGCAACAGATCTTACTTTCTTTGAAAGTCACTTCTAATTCCTGTATGAAAAAATGTCTTTTAAAATCAATACCAGTGAAAGTTAATCAGTGATAGAGTGATAATAGGATGCGTTGTTTATCATTGGATGGTTCAAATAGTTATCTCTGTCATTATCCTCACAGCTGATGTGAAAGGGATGAGGGACAATTTTTTCTGGTCTTACCATTTCTAATTTGTGAAATGTGCCCAATATTAACTCCTTGTATGATACCTTAATAGCCATATTCTAAAGAGCTTAGTCAATATTATGCCTTGAGTGTCCAGGATATCATCAAACATTTAAGATCATCCATCTAAAATTATCATATGTTCTTTTACCCTGGGATTGTAAAGATGTGAAATTTATATCTAGATAAATTAAAAAAAAAAAAGAAAAGAACAACAGCCCTTATTTCAAAATAAAATAAAATTATCATGTTCTATATAGTCTGAAATGGAATCATCAAAAAATCTTCTTGTGCCCCATCTCATTTTATTATTATACATATGAAAAAATTTACAAACTAGAAAAGAATGAATTGGGTCATGCAGCTGCTTCCCAAATGTTCATTTTTTGTCACCACTGCTGCCACTGAAATGCAGAAATTGCTCATATTTAGATACAACTACTTCCCCCTAACTAACTCTTCAATGCCTGCTACTTTAGTAGCTCATAATAAAAGTTGATGGAAAGAGTGTGGATCTAAGGGACAGGCAAAATTCCTAAGGTTTCTTGTTCACTCTCTGTTCTGTAGGGTTTGCCTCCCAGGATGCCCCCTCTCTTTGAGTACTGGTTTTCCCTTCCGGCCTCCTTTCTTGAGTGGAGTCAGCGGCTACAACTGCACTTTTACATCTGTAGATGTGAAGCCAGAGATTGACTCCTGACATAGGCTGATGGCATCTGAGTTATTTTCCAGAATTTTAGAGTTGAAACTGGGAAATGATCTCCCAGGGAAAACTTGAGCTCTTAAATGAAGATTATTTAAATGCACAAAATGGTGGCAGTGGGTACTTTTTTGATTTGTGGTTTTCTAAATAGAAAAAGCTATTAGAGAGGGAGTCAGGGAGAAGGGGGGAGAAAAAAAGAGAGAACAAGAGAGAGAAAGAGAGCATTTATATAGAGGCAGGACTGAGATGAGGAACAAGTTTTAGGTTCTCTACATTTGAGATCAGGTTCCAGTTCTGAAGCACTGTACTTTGGTAATTTGATAGTCATAGATGCACTTTAATAGACTCCCCTTTTGCTGAAATTGGTACAAATGAGTTCAACCATTTGTTGAACTCAATAAGTTCAACCATTTGTTGAACTCAATAAGTAAAAACCAAAAAAACTAAACGTGGAGTTTATTTCATACCATATACATTCCATAACACAGAGGCTATAAAGTGCCTACAAGCAATTCTTTCATGGTGTTAAATTATTAAACAGTATTAATTACCCAAGAGATACTCCCCAGAGAAAGAGACCACAAAAGGTTTGTGTGTACACATATTTTTTTTCTAAAAATATATTTTGAGTGCTTTCTGTTAGCCAAGTAATAGTGTTATGTAGGAAAAATGAATAAGCTCACGTGTCTATTCTGTTAGAGAAGTAATCTATTAACTAAATAATCACTATGACAAGTCAATAATTAAGGAATATGGAATAACTATGATGAGGAGGTAACGGGCAGGGAGCTAGGTAGAGGAAGCAGCATATGTGAAGGCCCTTGGCTAATTCAAACAAAGAATCTGAGTGTTGCTAACCAGAAGAATTTTTGTTTCATAAAGCTATTTATTACTTAGATCCTGAATGCATTGTTTCTCTTTTTCTCATTACCATATTTACATGTGGGAAGAGCATTTTTGTTTCGATTTAATTTCTCAGATAATTTTAAACACTTTATTTAAAACCGTTGTTCAAGAACGTCACATTATACAATATATTTGCACTGTCCATTTATTCAGCCAACTCTGTAGATGGCACAAAAAAATTCATATTAGGCATAGTCATTGTTTCTCCATGGAGAAGTGAATGAGTTAGGGAATTCCCAGTGGTGCATCTGTGGTAGATTCCAGCACATCACTTCAGGCCATTCTCAACTCCTTCTCACTCGGGTCAGTCCAACAAAGGCGTGTGAACCCAGAGCTACAAGTGTTCACCTCCATCCAGAATTAACAGGGAAAGACATTGCTAGGGAAAATGTATCTTCAGTAAGATACATTTAGGGGAGCAGCATGAAGTGCTCTCTTGGGCTAGCACCCCTCTTTTCTCATACTGGCAACCTTCGCTACTGTAACATTTCAGTGACATTCTAACAAATGGTGACAAAGATATAAGAGAGAAAAATACACTTTGGTCCTTCTCCAGGTTTCTGAGTGATGCATGGACTATTTAGCTGCGTGTATGAAGAACTGTACATTTAGTTGCCATGGCACTGCTTATCTGTTGTCTTTACAGAGAATCAAAATAGTACTTTAGCTACTTTGACTCATCCCCTGAGGCAAAATTGATAAAGCTGCCTTTCTTAACTTTGAACCAGAATGCTTTAGTTGGCAGAGCTTTTCTTTGCTTTTGTTATTAAAGAAAAGAAACTAGCTCACAAGCCTAGGTCTAACTGCCATTCTCAATAATTGATCGCTCTGAGCCAAGATCAAAATTTACTAAATATCATCATAATAATTCACACTGAATAGATGGGCAACAAGTCAAATGATCGTTGGGGTCATGTTTTCCTAATGTCTGTTCTCTTGAGTTGCATCTGAGCACTGATAAGTGTGTAGCCATAATGACTCACCTGGCATTATTGATGAAGAACTATCAAGGAATAGATGCCTAGTCTGCCCCTGACAAGAAGTCTTCTAGTGCTCCAGAGCCCTGGATGGCTCTGGGGAGAGTCCAGCGAGTACTAGGTATGTTAATTTAAAAATTTACCAGCCAGCCAGGAGCAATGGCACACTCTTGTAATACCAGCACTGGCAGGCTGAGGCCAGGGATCGCTTGAGTTCGTGGGTTCAAGACTACCCTGGGCAACATAACGAGACCTCGTCTCAAAATAAAAATAAAAATAAAAATTACCAGCCAATTCACCTTAGTGAAGTAAAGTATTAGAGATTCTGGGAACAAATGTGCTAATCCGTGTGTATATTTGTACATGTGATACCCCATCATGCTCCTCGGTGCTCCTGTAGCACTGACATAATACTACCATTGTGACACCTCTTCCATTGTTTCTCAGTTAATTTTCTTTGTATAGATTTGGGCACTACATTGTTGAAGTAGAATTTGTCATCGTTGTTACTCTATTTGGACATCAATTCTCTAAGTAGGGCTCCATAGATGTTTGCTGTATTACCCTCCATCTGCTTTAAGAAAGCAGTGTTCATTATGTTTTCACTTTTTTGTAAAAGATACAAAGAGAAAGAAATAACTCTAAGCATTATTGGATTACTCAATGTCCAACATCAATTTTCTAAGGAAATATTCTGGGCTGAACTTGACCTGTTAATAATAACTCTCATTTCTCCTTTTCCAGAGAAGCTTAAGAGAAAGCAGTCTAGGACTGAGAAAACTTTTTTTCATGCGTTATTAAATAATTGGCATTTTTGAAAGTTTGGGAACAAAGAAAAGTTGTTTTCTGGAGCTAGAATAGATTTCTGAGTAAAATAAGTGAAATATGCTATGCCCCACAAACTGGCTGAAATCAGATAGCTCTCTGATAGAAGTAAGGCAAAGTTTTAATCCCTAATTTTTACCTTTTCAATAAAATTGCTGTGAAAGAAGTTATTTTGTGAAATTTATATATAAATAAATTATTTAAAAAATAAATAAAACTGAATTACATTTGGCCTAAAAAAAAAAAGAAGTTATCTTGGCAATGAGAGGGAAAAAAATTCTGCAGCATCAGCACTGAAGATAGAAAGAGTAGTAAATGAAGTAAAGTTGAGAGGTGTGTATCTTTCATCTTTTCCTGATATCTTTTTCTTAGTGGACCCCACTAAAATACTATAAGTTATGCCAAAAGGTTTGTGAAATATGAATGTCATAAAAGGGATTACAAATTTTATATTTGTTTAGACTTACAATAGAATCTTCATTGATACAGAAAAATATTTCAAAATCTCAAAATCATTCCCAATAATACTACAAATACAATAGTGTACTATATTTAGAAAACTGAACTCAAAATTACAGGACACATGTGTTATCTTAGTTTAGAAAATAAAGAAATAGTATGTGCTCTCCTTTGAATGTTGGCTTTCTAAATAAATACATTTAATTCCTATTCTTACATAATAACCTCTTTGTTATCCTGCCCAATCCTTTCTGGTCAAATGTTCTCTCTTTTAGTTTCTTTAACCACAACTCATTTTTATTTCTTTTATAAAAATGATCAAAATTTCTCTTTGACAGACAATGGAACTCTTCTGCCTTGCTGATCATTGAAAATCATTTTTATCATCTTCCTTTCCCAATGGCCTGGGGTAGTTCAATGGAAATCATTCAACCATGCTTGTTTTCAGCAACAACTCAATATGCTGGGGGAGAATTTCTACCTACTGTCTTAAATAGCATTTTAATATGCCTCAATGTTCATATAATATGATTCCATTAATTGAACTTACTTGAGGAGAAGGTGATTTAATTTATTGGGAAGTAGCTTTTTTTCTTTAGTTGTCTTGTTGCTAAGTAATTCATCTGAGTGTTTTTACTTGAATGCTATTGAAATTTAGAGCTTTGGGATGACTTTCTATAAGAAAGCCTTCCTGGATAGTAGGTAAGATGATCTTTAAGTGCAAAGAGGGACCTATCATAAGGCTGAATATGTTTTCACCCTTTGTAAGTTGAACATTTCTGACATCTTGTTTACAATCTCTAAAGACATATTAAATGTATTAATAGGAAAGGGTAAATCATAAATAACCTTCCTGTTTTCATGATTCACATAAAGCATTAATGTTCTGAATTAAACTCGTGAAGAAAGTCCAAATCAAATAAAACCATAGGGGGAACTTACATAAACTTAGGCTACCTTATTCAGAAATCTCAAGAATCCCCAATATATCTAACTACTGATCGCTTATTCAGAATGAACCATAGAAAGTACATTCTTCAGATATTATTTAGTAAGTATTAAATTTAAATATTTAACTTTTTAATTTCTTTTGTCTTATTTGCATTTTAATATTTAAAAATGTTAATGTGATGAAATTACATATTTTAGGCTTAAATAGTTGAATCTTAGATGGCCAGTGAGTAAAACTGAGTTGTTGTAAGAATTTGTATAGTGACAGGAATAGTACTAGTAAGTTGGAAGCATTAGATTGTGACCTTCAACTAAACAAGCACTTTTTGTAATTTTAATTGTTTAGGTGCTGATATATGTAACCAATACTTTTATTTCCACCATGATTTTGAACTTATTTGAAAAGTACCATATGTCACAGGTATTCAGTTAAAATAATTCAGTTGTGATTGTGACTCATAAAATTTCACACACACACACACACACACACACCCCTACCTATTTAGATAATATATGATCATATGAAAAACACATCCAAGGAGTAAAATTCAGTGTGAAAGGCCAGATACCGCTGCCCTTGATCTTTCCAAGAAACTGTGGTTATTGTCAACTGAATTTTTAGATGTTAATTAATGTAACAGAAAAAAATCAAACTCTCTCTCTTCTCACTTGGAATTATTATGTATTTATGTGAATTTTAAGTTGTTGTTTTCATATAATTACAGCATGGTACCCCAAGCTTATGAAATCACTTAGAAACTAAAGGATAATACAGATATAGTTTGGTTTAAAATTTTTAGTGAACTATTTAATATATTTCATTGAATTTGCTCTCTCTGTATTTTTAATTTCTGGGCACTTTAAAAAGAAACATGAATTTAATAATTAAAACTTTTTTAGTCAAAGAATCATAAGAACATGATAATACTGGTTATAATGAGATCACAGAGATCTGAAATACTATCATGCTATGCTGATGATGTCTTGTGTTAGCTTTATCATTTTCGTAGATAAGGAGGTATCTCATGGTCACTTCAAAACAATTGAGATTCTCATGGGGAATAGTTTCAGTCTAGAAAAGAAATGTCATTTTTAGCTGTTTTAAAACAATAGTGGATGATGGACAAGACATTGATGATCTCATGTCTTTGAGCCCTATATTTGGCTGTTATTTGATATCCATTCTTAATAATGGCACCAGCAAGATACCTCAAACTTCCTGAATAACTCCAAATACTGGTAATGGGACTGTATATTAGTACAATCATTTTGTAAAACTTTAGGTCACTATCTACTAAAGCTAAATATCTACAACCTATCCTTTCCCTTCCAGGGTTTGTGGCCATAAAATACCAGAATTCCACTTTTTGGTATTTCTCCAAAGAAAATGAAAACACTAAAAATTTTACTATGCTTATGTTCAATGCAATAATATTTATAATAAACTAGATAGAGAAATACAGTATTGTAAACCAGTAATATCTCAATATAAATAAATGAATAAATAAATAATAAACAAATAATCAGGAACAGTTCAATTGTCCATTGATGGATGAAGAAATAAAGAAGATATGGTGTATGTGTGCATTTTTATATATTTATATAAAATGTATGCATATCTTCTTTATCCTATATATACACTATATACATACTTGTGTGTATAGACACACACAGTGAAATGTTATTTTTTTAACAAAGAGATGGCATTACTCAAATGCTCAACTTAATTTTTCTACTGCAGGCAGGACATTTAACAAATCACCATTTGTAATACATCATCTCCTTTACCAAACAAAACTGCAGATTACATCTTGTTCATTGTAGATATACCCACTTTCTATCTTGCTAAGAAAGAGGTATTTTAATCTTGAAACAGTCTCTTTCCCACAGAAAAATGCTACAACTGCTATCATAGAACAACTGCAAACCAGTAGCTGTGGAATGAAATATTATTATACCATAAAAAGGAAATCCTGCCATTTGCAAGAACCTTGATAAACTTTAAGGGCATTATACTAAGTGACATAAGTCAGACAGGAAAAGAAAAATACCATATGATCTCACTTATACATAGAACATTAATGAAAATGAGCTCATAGATCTGGGTAATGGATTGCACATTGGCGATTGCTAGATTTCACCATTCAATTTGCTACAGTGTTCCCAAAAATCCATGGAAATTATGGACACATAAGCTTAAACAGTGCACAAAAAAAGATTACACAATCTCTTGTGGCCATCGCAAGAGACATTTTCAAGATTTTGGAAAATAGAAAATGAGTATTGCTTATTTAGCAGAATGCAGGAAATTCAAATTGGGTCCCAAAGAAACAAATCAAAGCAAGCTCAGGATTTGGAGATACCAGGTATTTTTGGAGGCAAGGAAGGGTAAGGCATGGAACTGAAAACAGGAGATGTCACTGAAAGTCTATATATAGAAGTTTAACTATCAGTTTGCTTCCCCTATCCTTATTCTCCAAGTTGTTAATCATACCATACCTAGGCAGAAAGAAAACTAAAGTAAAACAGAGAGAAGAATCAAAGTGACACTGGACTTGTAAAGATGAAGAATGGCTGAGAGAGGGATTGAGGCACAGTAGTGACACAAGGAGAATAACAGACTGTTTATATTTTGAAAGATAAGGACTTGCTTCTTTCACCCCTCTCTGCTCATCCACCATATCACTGGCAATTTGGCCACGTCTTCAGTCAGGAGGTTGAAGGATCGTCTCTGGGGAAAACTCTGCAGGCTAAGAGAAAAACCTTGCCTTTGATAGGGTTGTCTGTCTGCAAGTGAAAGGACTAATACTTCTCTGGTCACATAAATCAAAGACTAGTTTTCAGTCACCCCACCAATGAAAGCACACAGAGCTTTCATTCAGCTTTTTAATATGTCACTTGTACACAGCAGTGGTCAGCCAAGAGTTACAAGATATTTGAGGGAAGCTCACAATGTAAAAGAGAATTTAAAAAAAGAAGCAGCATTCAGATAAAAAGAACTATGATGAAACAAAGACTGTTCAGGGAAATGAAAACTTCAAAAAGTTGTAATGAATATTCTCAAACACATTTAAGAAGCATTTTATAGCATCCAGGATGCTATAAAAATGGACAGTCAGGGAATTCATAAGAACTCTTGAGAGATTAAAATATTACAGCACAAATCTCCTAGAACATAGAACAAATTATCACAGAGATGAAAAGATTTTTTCAAAAGAGGATTAATACGGGAAATCTAATTGGAATTTTAAAGAGCTGGAAAAATTGGGGGAAAAAGTGAAGAAGGGGAAATTATCAAATAAGTAATACAAGAAAGTTTTCTTTAACTGGTGAACTGGATTCTCTATATTTAAAGGCTTTAACTGGTGACCACTAAAAGAAATTCAGGATGACTCATAGAAAGATGTATCAGCCAGAATTTTTAGGACACCAAGGGTAAAGATTCTCAAATTCTCTATAAAGGGGTAGAGGTAGATCTTACATAATATCACAAGAATCATAACATGTACTTCTCATGAGCAACATTTGAAAATATCAACCAAGTAATGTCTTAAGGAAAAATGACTCATCATTTTCTACCTATCATTCTATTTAGAGTCAACCAGTGAATCAATTAACCCAAGGGAATATGTATAATTTCCTGAACTACAAGCTTTTAAAAATGTATACTTACAGTATACCTTTTTAACAAGAATGTCCTGAAAGGCACATTCTGCCAACATGAGAGTATATAAACCAACAAAGGAAACTTGAGAACCATACATATCTATACATACATATAGATAAAGGAGTGGGAAGAGAGAGAGAGAGGTAGGTGGTGGGAAGAGAGAGGATGGGAGGATGGGGAAAAGTTCTTGAGAGAAATATGTCTTATAAGTAATAGAAAAAACAGAAAAACACAAATTTCCCAATAAAAGAAGCAATAGCATATAGATGGACATCAGGCACATGAGAAAATATTCATCATCACTTATTGGGGAAATGCAAAGCAAAGCCACAGTGAGCTATTCTTTCACTTCTATAAGAATGGCCTATATCAAAAAGACAAGAGACAAACAGTACTAGCAAGGGCATGGAGAAAAAGGAACCTCATATACTGTTGGTAGGAAAGTAATTTGATGCAGCCAAATGGGAAACATTTTGGAGACTCCTCAAGAAATTAAAACTAGAACACCATATGATCTAGAAATTCCACTTCCAGGTATCCAAAGAATATGAAAACTCTAATCCGAAAAGATATATGTGCCCTTATATTATTGTAGCATTATCCACAATATCCAAGGCATGGAAACAACCCAAGTGTCTATTAATGGATGATTGGATAAAAAAGATGTGCTATATATACACAATGAAATACTATACAGTTACAAAAAATATGGCATCTTGCCATTTGTGACATATATGGACCTTGAAATGTTCATGCTAAGCAAAAGTCAGAAGGAGAAAGACAATACTGAATGATTTCACTCATGTGTACAATATAAAGAAACAAAGTAAATGAGTAAAACTCTCAGATTCTGATAACAAAATGGTAATGATCAGAAGGGAAAGAGATGGAGGTGGAGGAATGGATGATACATCAGGTCAACTGGATCATGGTGAATGATAACTAGACCTCAGTTCTTGGTGGTGGTGTAGTGCATTTATTGAGTTAGAAAACTGAACTCCTGAAGTTTTATATAGTATTGGAAATCAGTAGTACCTCAAAAAATTTTGAAAAGGCAATAAAAAATTTAGAGGATAAACATGTAAATGAAGCACTCCCAGAAAAACAAACTCCCAGCCTCTGAACACTTACTACTTATTTCTGCTTTTTCTATTTCTTCGATCCATATTCCCTTCATCCATCTTCATTGTTAATGCACTAGTCTTTAAAAGATCTAACTCAAAATGTAAGAAAGTATCTATATTTCCTTTGTTAAGGAAAGGTTTCTTAGCATAGACAAAAAGTATAGCCATAAAAATAGAAATGAAACTCTGACCACATTATACTTTCAAATCAATGTAAAGGAAAATATATCATAACCAAGTTTAGAAGGCAAATGATAAAGCGGAAAATTGCATCTCCAGTGGATATCATGATATAAAAAAATGGGATACGAAATCTATAGAATTTCAAGCTAATATGATATAAGATACTATAAAATAAATTCATGTAAAAGTGGTCATAGTAATAGTGATAGCATATAATTCACAGGTGAAAAAACTCAATAATTATAGAAGAATTGACCTCATCTTTGACAGCAGGGAAACAAGTTTATATTTTAATCATCATATTAATAAAAGTATATAATCAAGTAATCTATTTATCAAGTGTTAGTGATGATGTGAAAAAAAGTGTGCACTTAGATGCTGCCAGTAGAAGTATAAACTGGCTCAACCACTTTAACAAATGGCATTAGCCCATGAAGTTGAAAAAATATATGTCTTATTATGGTGTTGAATATATAATTTACTATTTGATCCCAGGCACTTTGAATGCAAAATGATGTTATTATAATTGATGCCAGAACATATGTGAAACCTGAGATTACCCCAGGCCATTGGGTTATATATAGTTACCTTATGTATAACCCACTTTGTGTGTAGACCCTAGACAACCTCTTGTCCATGCTATGTGTATGTGAAGTAACTTTTTGTTGTGGAGCATCAACAGTAAAAATTAGGACCAATCTGTCCAAAGAGAACTCAATATCTAAAATGTATAATAGAGAGTACTAAACAGTTAGGGAAAGAGATGAAGTGGAATACTCTATAGAGCAATTATCAGTAGATATCTTAAGACTTCAACCTCATGTGTGGACAGAAGATTCCAGGATATTATACGTATATGTTTTAATTTATTCCATATATTGTTAATGACATACATGCAATTAAAAAAATGCAATGAAAGACCACACCTGAAAATTATAATGAGGTTCCTCTGGCAGTTCCGAAAGGTAGTTAAATCATGACTAAAAGGGAAGTAAGCTATATTAGCAAGTCTTCTTTCTTTAAAAATCTCAGACAATACTGCAGATGATAAATTATATGGATCAGTGGATGTAGCTGTAGATTTTTTTAATTATTTTTCCTGTATTTAGTAACTTTTATTTATCAAAGTAAAAAAGTGATGCCTGCTCGGCAAAGCCTTCCTTGATCTCTAAGCAATCATCTCTGTTACTCCTTTGTGCCTCTAACTCTCTCTGTACTCCGTCCGCAGAGTTATGCTATTGTGTCTGTTCGATTTGTGTCTCCCCTTATAAATTGAAAAAAAAATCCTAATTTTAAAGAACAATGTCTTGTCCCTCTCAGATCTCTCTGGTCAGCTATCTGGCTCACAGTAAACACTTTATGAAAGAACTAGAGAAAGAATAGTATGGTTTACGAAAGAACATTTGCCTTTCATAATTTTTTTATTTATTTTTGTTTTATTTTTGTATTTGAGTGGAATTATTTTGTTTAGCATTTCATACTTTTCATATGAGCTTGTTTTGTGCCAATGTATCTTGACATACTTTCAGAATGAATCGTAAATAAAATATAAATAAAATCAAAGACAGCTAAACCTTGAATAAACAGGGGCTCCATCTCCCAAGTAGCCTAAGTTCACACATTTAGACTAATTTTGGGGGAGATTCACTCCAAAATTAGTCTAAATTCACTGCTGTCATTCTCTGGAATCCACAGGGCATTAGGGCTCTGCTGATACCAAAATTCATGATGCTCAAGTCCCTTGTAGTCAGCCCTCCAGATGCACAGCTTGGATAGCCGTGGACTCAATCAGTTGACATCTGTAGTTGCTGGAATTCATGAGGGAGGAGACCATGAATAGAAAAACAATCTGCATAAGTCTACCCATGCAGTTCAAACCCATGTTGTTCAAGGATCAACTGCATAGTGTTTAAATGTTCCTTAGCATTTTGATCCAGAAGAACTATCAAAGAAAGCCTAAGCTAGCATGGGGATTAAAAGGACCAGCTTCAATTTCTTTTCTTTAATAAATTTCTTTTTCCTGATTATATATATATATATATATATATGTATTTTTTTTCTTACATTGTTGCATACCCCATCATTCTCCAGCTACCCTGTCACCCATGAATTTTCACCATGACCCCTTGTACTCATCCTTCACCTTATTTTTCTCTCCCTCTCTCCCCCTCTCTTGCTGTTTGTTTTAGTTCTGTTATCAGTTTGCTAGTTGTAACTTTTTCTTGTCCTTTTGTTTGGTGTAAGAAATGTATGTGTGTGTATATATATATATATATGTATGTATACAATAAAAAGAAAAAAATAGTCTATTTCCTAATGCTGAATTCTAGTCCACTGAATGAAATGTGGTGTTTTTCTCAGTTCCTCCTTTGTATCACTTTGGCTTCATTTGCTACTGCAGTGATGTGAATTTTTCCTGTCAAATCCAATTAACAATTTTTGACCATGTACTGAGTCCGCAGCAGAGTTATCAGTTACCTGCTGCTCACACAGAGTCTGGTTGTTAAGCAAAACTTGAATACAATATGGCATTTGTTTTGCATTTCTTTTTAATCTCAAATTTTATGGCTTCACTTTCCCCACTCTCATAAATAAAACATATGCTTGTAGTTTTTCAAAGTTATCAGTTTGTTCAGTTGAACAATACCCAAATCATAAATGAATACTTTTGAAAATACATATGGTCAGTATATAAGTACATATGTGAATGAATTTGGCTTTGGTGTGAATTTATTAAATGTGCTATGCCAAGTTATCTTTTTTCCAAAAAACTGTTAGTGAGGACATCAATTGTGCTTGCTCATACATACCTAAAGTGCTAAATTTAGGTTGTAATGCTGGCTTTTAAACCAACTTCCTTGCCCACGACTTATACGAAAAGGATGTGTTTATTCTTGAAAATGAAATGTGTTTTTATGAATGCTTTTTCCGATATTTTAGGTTCATCTTTTGTTTTCAGTTTTCTCTGCTGCTTCAGATTAAGACCAGACATGCCCACTGCAGTATGCCCCCTCGATCATTATCTGATTTTCCTTTGAGACAATGCTTTGCATGGACTATGTTTTCTCAGCTGGTTGATCTCAGGGATTGCTAGACTCGATGCACTGTGCGGTGGGATGTTTCACCCAATTAAATATGACTAGGTATCCTGGCACTGAGGAAGTGTTGTGTGCAGGTACCCTTTCACACATACACACACAAGATGTGCTGATGATAGCACCAACTTTTCAGAGTGATATTTTCATCATAATTAGCATTAAAAAAATCCCTGAGTTGAAATATACAATCCTCACATGGCTTTGATGCTTCTGTAGTTAAGAAGGGCACGAACAGCCTTGGGGAACACTAGCTGACTTGGCAGCATGAAACCAGTCACCTGAACCTCCCGTTGAGCAGAAAAACAAGCTGCTTTCATTCATTTTACCCCCATCCTACTCCATCCACTGGCTGGTCAGTTACATGCTGATGTTGTCAAAGCTGACCCTTAAAGATAATTCATCTGATGAGAATTTAAATACCTTACACCCAGTCTCTGAGCGATGTCACTGAGGTGGCCAGGCTTTCAAGCAGGAGCTATAGTATAGGTGCCTGGCGTTTTTTCAGGCTTTTTATGAGCCCACCATTTCACAGTCAGGTTTCCAGAGGTTTTGGAAATCCTGTAACCCGGGCATGTTTTTGGCCCTTGCTTGATCTCCAGTCCAGCTGTGTTCAGTGAAAAGAAATGAAGCTGAAGAGCCATCATTGTGGCTACAGCTGGTCCTATGGAAGTTGGTGTTATGTTAGCAGATAACTCACGCATTATTTTTACTCATGTGGAAGACTGCCTTGCTGTGTATTTCTGAGGCTGTCAAAGAGATTGATTCTTGAAATATTTTGAAAAAATGCTAAGTACTAGCTACTTTGGGTATTTACCCAGGGGCATCACAGCTGCCTGGCATTGCTATGTGGCAGCTGAGCAGTAATCGCTGCTATTTCTCTGATTTGTTTGTGTCTTTGTCAGCATCTGAGAGGAGGGAGGTTCAAGCCCAGAGTAGGGCCTCGCTCCCCAGTGATCTCATCCAGCCCATATATTTAAATACTCAGGGATGCTGATGATTCCCAAATTTGTATATCTAGCCCTGATGTCATTCCTGCCTCCCAGATCTCTCTATCTGGTGCCCTACTAAAGAGCTCAGATTTGATGTCTAAGCGGAATCTCAAATAGCATGAACAAAGATGAACTCCTGATGTGCCCACCAATAGGCACCCCTCAACTGTTCCTCCCACTCTTTTCCCATTAAGTATTTAGCAATTCTTTTCTTGCAGTTGCTTCAGTCGTAGCCTTGCCACCATCGTTGACACCTCTGCCTTGTATTGTGTCCCACATCCCAAGGATTCACCTTGAAGGAAGAGTCAGTACCTGGACACTTCTCTGCCACTGCCACCTTAACCCAAGCCAACTACCCTCTCATCTGCACTATTGTAATTGTCCCCTGACATGTGGATATGCATCTCCCATTCCAACAGTGTATTTTCTCACAGTCGTAAGCAGTGTGTTCGAAAATGCAAATTATATCATGTTCTTCTCTCCTCGGAAATCACCAGTGACTTTCAATTCCAAATCCAAACCAGATTTCCAAAGCCCTATGTTATCTGGTTATCTGACATTTCTCTAACTTCCTATGCTTCTGCTCTTCCCTTAGCACATGTCTTTGATTAGTTCATGTGTGGATACAATGGTCTCTTAATCTTTCTCAGCTATTCCATTACTGGTTTTACCAATGTGTTTTGAACTTGGTTTTCTCTTTGCCTGCAGTGCTCTTCTCCTAGGTATTTACATCACTTCTATCATCACTTCTTTAGGTTTCCACTCAAATATCCCCTTATCTATAAGATCTTTCCTCACCTACCTTTATAAAATAAAAAAGTATTCTTCATGATGTGTTACCTTGCTATGTTTTCCTTAATGAACTACATAAGACCCTACTGTCTATTTCCCTTGAATGCAGACTGTGTTTGCCCACTGCCAGTTTTCCAGCACAACACATATTGCCTGGTGCTTAGAACCTCAGCAAGCACGTGCAGAAAGCATATCCCACTGATTCTTGTTTTACCTCTATTTCCACCAGCTGTAAAATGACTGGATCTTTTATTTCTTTCAGAATAATGGCTCTATAATAGATTTAGCTCTTTGGTTGAAAACTCCATTAAAATTCAAGAACTCATGGAGTTTATTTCATCATCCCTGACTTGCAAAGCATGAAACACATGCTTCTGGAAGCTGAAATTGCAAACAGCAGGTCTTGCTACATCTTGTATCCCTTACATGGCCTGTCATTTAGTACCATAGTGGTAGTGTCTGGAAGGTAAAGACTTTATCCAATGATCTAAAATCATTTCAAGAAAAGGCATATCTTGTGTCTGGAAAAGAAGCTTGAAAGTTCACCAACACATTATTGCTAAAACTTTCCCTTGATTTATCATTAACATCTTGCCAGCTCGCAAATAACTGTCATATCTGTAGACTCATCTTCTGTGCCTACTATGAACAACTCACCTTTTCCCTTGCTCCATTTTCTGATTTTAAAAAGAAAAAGGACCTTTTACTCTTCTGTTGTCTTCAAAACCTGCCCTAACACTGGCTACATGCTTTTTAATCATTTAATTAGATTTAAGAAGTGAGAGATAGTTTTGTTCTATGTGTCCAGTGAGTTTGCTAGTTCTTAGGGGAAACAGGAGCCATGGTATTCAGTATCGTAACTAAAGGTCAAAGAAAATGAAAAACTAAAAGATAACTAAATAAAAAAAAGAAATTTAGAATCAACATTTGTTGTTAACACTCAGTCAAACCTTTGCCTTTAATACATTATCAATAATATATGTTAGTTTGAATGTTAACCTTTCTCAAGTCTCTCTGACATGATTCCCTGTCCTTTTAATTAGAAATGTAAACCTGATGGACCATTGTATTTCACAAGGACAAAGCTCTGTACTTCTTGATATCAGACTGGATGTCCTGAGGCAGAACTTTCCAACTAAACGACAGTAATGAATGATTGTACCCCACTGGGTACAATCTTAGGTGTGGCACCTAAGATAATGGCACCTTTAAACTCTCAGGGGCAACTGGAGCCCTGAGACCAGACCTTTCAAACCACAAGATTGTTTACCCCTGGGTGCCCTACAAATGTAATTTCTAATATGTGGCATGGCATGAGAAAGGTAGAGAGTGACTCTTTTTCAGTATAGACCTTTCTACAGTAATAAAAATGTGCCAGATCTGTTTGCCAAAAAAAGTAACCAAGACACACATGACTACTGAGCCCTTGATATGTGGGTATTGAAGCTAGCAGCTCTTGTATATCATCTAGTAGGAGCCAAATGATAGAAAATAAGCACAATTTTGCAATTTATCTAGTTCAACAAATATTAATTTGAAGTGTTAACAACCTATAGTGGGACCACCAGGCAAAAATTAAAATAGAGCACCAACTTGAGAATACAACCATCAAAGCAGACCTAATCTTTTAATGGGGCTAACATAGCTGGATACTTGCTGGCTGACTCTGACTTTCACTTTCTCTCTTGTTGTCTTCTTTTTGTTTGATAATGTGGTGAATGACAGTGCTGTTGCCTGAAAGTGACTTCAAAGTCACACCTGCAGGCCTTACCTTACTGAGTTCAGGTGAATTCTGGGCAGGACCTGGAGCAATCTAACAATTTGCTCATGGGTTCTGTAGACCATGTGGTGTTTACCAGCCACCTCTGTCTTAAATGATCTGGCAGTCATTGATGAGCCCAGTTCTCTGTGTCTAGTCACGCTTTTATGCTAGGCTGATCAGTATGAAATTAGCTATTGCTTGCAGTCATTATCTTTGAAGCATTCTGGAGTCTGTAGATGTGTGGCTCAAAATGCACAACATTATTCCAATTTCCAATGAGGAAAACCAAGTTAGACAGTCTATTGTTTATTCATAAATTCATCCCAAGTGATAATTAGTACATGGCTATCACCTTATGAATTCTGGATTTGTTGATTCTTTCAACAAAGCATTTTTTGGATATGCCGGTTTGACCACATTTCTAAGATGATTTAGATCCAGTGAGTCCCGCTGCCACATTCACCTCTGCTTGCAGGATATACCAGTTCAGCTGTTTCTTTTTTTCCTGCTACTCATTCTTACTGAAATAACTCACCCCTTCTTTCTTCTCAGGTATATTTTAGACTTGCTTCTGGAGACACTCACATCCATACTACTAGTATTAACACACACTGGCGTTTAAGGAGCTCATTTTCTGTGCCAGCACAGTGCTAGGTAACTCATTTACACTTCACAAAAAGTCTTTAAAGGAGAGGTTTTTTTCCAAGAGTATGTTATATCTACTTTATGGATGAGGATACTTAGCTTCAAGCGTGTGAGGCAATTTGCATAAAACAGTTTTGTAATGAAGCAGAGCCAAGGTTTGAACTTAGAATTTCCTGATTCTAAAACCTTTGACTTTTTCATTGCAGATAAAGGATATAAAGAAGTTTATAAAGAGCTCTAATAAAATGGCCTCTTAAAATTATTTGACCTTGTACCCACACAGAGCACACTTGAAATGACTTTATGGCTTCTTTACTTGGCTTCCTGGTTTCCAAATTTTGTTTTCTTTATACTTTCTGTCTCCCTGTATGTTTCCATATCAATGGAAAACATTTATTTACCAAATATGTGAGACAGAGCATGATGAACAGGGGAAGCTTGCTCTTTCCTGGGAAACCTGGTATTCAGGTACAGCCTTCTGCACCTATTAAATGTCCCTCATCTATGACATTTTCTCAGATTAGTATCCTGTCTCTTCCATCCCTTAACCCAGATGGCAAAAATGCCTATAGCCAGAACTACATAGTTCACCTTATTGTTAAATCATGTTTTTATTCTTTGTTGAATTATTGGTCATGTCTCTTCAAGCAAAGTATAAATTACATGTGTCTGGGTGTCTTGTTTTGAACTTTTTTCACTTTGCCCTATGCCACCAACCTTAGTGTTGGGCCAGTCACTGACAGTTTCTACATATTGTTGGTTGAATGATATATTTTCTTCAACTTAATAAGTGGATTAAAAAGAAGTTTAAAAAATTAAGAATTATTCCCCAGATATGGGTAAAAAAGCTGAATATGCTTGCTCTTAATCATACATCACTTAAAGGATGACATAGTTCTCATATAAATATACAAATAACTACTACTTAATATTTTGAAGAGCATTAATAGTAATTCCCTGGATCCATGTAGTATATTTTCTAGATGAGCAATTTTTATAAAGTAACTAAAATTTATCTCACATTAGTCATCAAACCATTTTAGTGAAAAAATTTTACTGAAAATCTTTAGAAAAACTGAACCTACAGTTACTTACAGTACTGCAATGCATGAAGTAAGTTTAAATCTTTCTTTGACTAGTCATTCTACAAAATTTTGGCAGGGATGGGGCATCCATTATGTTCTACCTGTTAAACAAAGTGTTAAGAATATTAGGGACATAGGAATACTGAGGTTAAAAACCTAATTTTAGTGTCATAACTCATGGTATCATTTAGTGAGTGTTGTGCCTTAAGGGAAGTCAGATATGTAGAGGGAAAAGTTACAACCTAGCTTCTTAAACACCAAACAGAGATGAGAGCTCTGTTTAGTGGCCCAATTAAGAGTCAGGAAAATTTAGCTTATGACCTTTATGATTATGCAGTTTATAGGAGTTGAGTGGGAACTTAAAGAGGAGTGACAGAGCATTCCAAAAGGAGCAAAAGAGAAACATTCTAAAAGAATCCAGTAGAATAGTAAAGTGAGCAAGTGGTAGGAAGCTCATTGTATAGCCAGCTCAAGGCTAGTTTCAGATTTCAAAGGAGCAGTTAAAAAGTCACTTAAGAACATGTAACTTCCTGCTTTCAAACCTCCATTGATCTAATATCAGTTACCTAATATAGAAGTCTTAGCTTGCTAAAGTGCAAAAAAATTAAACAAGACCAGCCCAGATAAGCTTAGCCACATGTTTGACCTAGAGTGGACCACAGATGCAGGAGTGAGATGAGCAAAGATCATCAAGCCCAGACTAACTGAACCTCCCAGCTGTCGTGCAGATACATGAATTATAATAAATGGTAACTATTTCAAGTTACTAATATTTAGGATAATTTGTAATGCAGAGATCCTTAGCCGATAAATTGTATTACTGTTTTTCATTTCTTTTTTCCTAAAATGAAATACCATTCTTATATTTAATACAAATAAAGAAATATTGAAGGTATAATAGAAACAAATTTTAATGAGAAAATAGATCTGTTGTTGCTTTGAGCCGACATAAATACAATTCAATTTCATTTCATTTCTTGTTACAAACTTGGCTTGGGATTTACAATTTATACTTTACTATATGGACATATGTAGATGTATGCACATATTCATGCTATATTTAACACTCAAAACATTTACAAATCCTAAGGTTTTCATACCATCGACTTTTTTTTTCAAACAACTATTTTCACTTTGGACAATTTGCAGCATAATAGACACAAAAATAGAATACTACCGTGAATTTCCATGTACTCATCACTCAGCTTCAATAATTACCAACATTCTATGCATATTGTTGTTTGTAACCAGCCTTTATTTTTCTTCCTTTTCTTTTGAGGATGATGTTCAACATAACTAAGAACAAATTTGTGCCTTGTTCCTGCGATGCTGAAATGAAAATTCTAAAATGACTAACTTCCATTTATTGCCAAGTAACTCTTGGCTACGTAGTGATAGCAAAAGTAATATAACAACATTTTCAGCATAATTAGATTTGAATAGCAAGTTTTATTTAAAGAGCGCTTGATCTTATTGCTTGTAAGCATGCTTTTCTTTCTTGAAACTTTTTTTACTAATAATCAGATTTTTGATGACTTTTGATAGATTTTCATTTTATGAAAGAATAGAAAACCACCATAGGACTGCTTTAAGATTTCAGATATTGTTGAAACTGCTTCAAATCCCTTTAGGTAGGAGGTTATTATTGTTAAATAATCATTATTATAAAATTATTTCTGCTTTAAACATAATTCCCAACAATGTTAGTTGTATAAGTGATAATTAATCTAAACAGGAAAAAGTGATGATGGTATTGGCAAGTAAATTGTAGCCATTCCATTTGTTGAATAAATGGATGGATGGAAATGCAGGATTCTTTATTTTTTTACTGTACCCAGAATAGAGAAAGCAAAATGTTTTGCCTTTAGCCTACCTTCAAAATATATTTATTAGGGCGAAAGGTGGTATGAAATGCAAGGAGACCCCCAGGGATCAAAATGATGTGAAATATATATATATATATATATACATATATATAAATTATTTTAAAAAAAGAAATGCAAGGAGAGATGGATGGAGGGATGGAGGAAGGGAGGGAAGGAGGGAGGGAGGGAGGGAGGGAGGGAGGGAGGGAGGGAGGGAGGGAGAGAGAAGGAAGAAGGAAGGAGGGGGGAAGATGAAAAGAGACTAATTACTTAGATATATACATATACATTTTTTAATCAGTTGGCCATTGAATATCACAGCCAGCCTATAATTTGATGTACAACATATATTACTATTATGTTGATTTTTGTGTTCCAAGACAAAAGTTATATAAGTTATATATGTTAACATAGATTCATAAAATATCAAAGGAACCAGTGCAATCATCACTGTTAGAGGTCGAAAAAGTTAAAGCAATGACAAATGTTGATTATATCCATATTTCAAAAACCTATTATTATTGTTGTCCCATAAGCTGATCACCAATGGAGTTTAATTCGTTTAGAAAAATATACTATAATAGCATTAGAATTGTTTAATATTTCCAAATTTCATGCAACAAGATGTTATTTTTAGAGAATTTGAGTTATCATAAAATGTCAACATAAAAGATTAATATTTTATAGTTTCCGCCTGGGGCCTGTAGTAAGACCTAGTTCCCCAAAATTAGCTGGGCGTGGTGGCGTGTACCTGTAATCCCAGCTACCTGGGAAGTTGAGGCTGGGGATTGCTTGAATCTGTGGTACCCCAGGCAACATGAGCCTGCAATTCCATGGGCAAAAATAGTGAGACCTTGTCTCAAATAGATAGATAGATAGATAGATAGATAGATAGATAGATAGATAGATAGATAGATAGATAGATAGATAGATAGATAGATAGATAGATAGATAGATAGATAGATAGATAGATAGATAGATAGATAGATAGATAGATAGATAGATAGATAGATAGATAGATAGATAGATAGATAGATAGATAGATAGACAAATAAACAAACAAACAAATAAATAAATAAAATTTTATAGTTTCTATAATAACTTAAAATGTTTAACTCATTCATAAATCATGAATTTCAGTGGAAAACATGTTCAGTAAAGTTCACTTGTTTTTTACTAACAGTTTTAATGGAATTTCTGGAATGGCTGCTTTTTTAGTGTTTCTATCATAATTAGAGGCTCAACTTGAATGCTATCATCAAGTCCTATGATCATTAAAAAGTCCTGTTTATAAGAGCCAATGACAGTTATAATCCTCCTTTCCAATCTTAAGAAAACAGTCAGACTTAGTTTCCACAGTAAAGGAAATAAAATAGTTTAATCCTAATAAAATATTGGGTTCATACACTCCTTTCCATCCCTATCTCTAAATGCCATCAAAATAATGTTTTCCCTAGTCTGCCCCACATCATCAGAAATTCTAAGAAAGAAAGTGCCTAGTAGATACCACATTTAAAAAGCAAAAATGTTGAAAAACAATCTACTGAAATTAAGAGTATGTGACCATTAAAATCAAATGATGTGGGTTCAAATCTTGACTTCTGACCTCATTGGCCATCCCATTAGGAAGAAGTTTCTAGATCTTTTCCTTGTAGCAAACAGATAGTCAAAAAAAATAATGTAGCAGCATACTCCAAAACATGTTTTTCCTACATATATGCTTATGTAAGATTTTACATTTGCGTCATAGAAGTCTTAAATTTGTGCTCAGTTCCACCTAGCAATGTGTCTACTTAAGTGTTTCTAATTGAAATGAAGAGCATGTTTTCCTAACCTCAAAGACAAATTGTGATATTTTAAATGGACTACTTTGTTCTTAATACTTTGCTACATTCTTTGAATACTTGCCACATCCCTCCAAAAATAGTATTTAGAGTACACTTTTTTCATAAATACATGTTCAGTGATTGCAGGTAATGCCCATATTAGCTGGTGTATAATAGTATTAGGAAGCTTTTGCTGTGAAATAATTATATATATTTCAAAATCTAGAGGTTTTATAATACATTCGAATTATTTCTGCATTTTTGGAATGCCTATGGAATTTCACATGAAATTATTTCTTTAGAAAAATTTTTGTTTGTTGGGACAAAAGGCTTTGGAGGTGATCACTCTTCTTATGGGGGTTTGGAAGGAGGAAAAGAATGTTATCCATTCTTTATGTGAACTCAATTCATTCTCCTTTTGACTTCCTATCTCTCTGCTGCACCCTGTCTTACCTGATCTAGCTACTAAAGTCTACACAGAGTCTCATATGTACTTCATGGATTCATTCATTGCTTCCTTCAGCCTGTAATCTACTCTGTGGTAGCCCAGACTGCAGTTTCTCACTGTTCCATCACTCTCCATATTTCCTTTAGCTTTCTGTCTATCAGCAAATTCAAGTCTCTTGTCCAGTTCTGTCTTGAAATGTGGGTAATACAATAACCTCAATAAATGGTTGTCATGGGCAGGGTTGCTTAACCTCAAAGCTATTATTTCTGGGACCAGATGATTGCTTGTGTGGGAACCTTCCCTATGTATTGTAGGGTAGGCAGTTAGCAGCACACCAGATGTGGTAGGTTCTTGGACACGTATCAGCTATGATTGCCCCAGCAGAAAACAACCACTGTTAGAGAGCCATGCTTGTGAGTAATTGTGGAGAATTCAGTATCATTTAAAGAGAACTAAGAAATGTAAATATCTTCTCTGGTAAAGTACAATATAAATGAACACAGACATATTGTATGGAAAGTCATTAATTTACATTGCACTAGACTATGGAAAGGCAGCATCTTATTTTTGATTGTTCAAGCAAAGCAGAAAATTAAAAAATTTTCTGACTTTCAGTAGTGGTACAGTGCCTTTTGTCTATTCCACAGTTTTTCTTCAATAAGGATTTCCAAATAGCCTGGGATTTATCATTTTTGTTTTTTGAAGACCTTTTATCTGCTAATAGAAAAATTAAAAAATTATATGCACTGATAATTTTGCTTACTTTCTCATTGCTATAGAAGAAACACTTTCTCTCATAGGACATATAATTTCTTAGTATTGACTATTGTCACTAGAAGTTAATTGGTGACTGCTAATTTCTTTTTCCTGGCCTGTCAACAGAATTATAAACAGTAGTTGGCATGCTCACCTACTTGATTATAGCTATTACATTAATCAGCATTCTTTTCCTAGGGGCTATCATAATTTATCTTGATAATTATGTATTGTTCCATTTTTATCACCAATTTTGGCTTTAGCTTTTGCTACACATATATTTATTTAAATTCATCCATGCACTTACTTAAAAATTCACCTCTACTGCATTTAAGCAAAACCCACTGCAGCAAGCAGTGGGTTTTCAACTGGTTGAAAACAAAATTTAAAAGCATTAAGTCATATTTATTTATTTTGTCCACCTGTACTTTCTTTTGTTGATCCACCTTTGTCTTTTGTTCAGCACATCTGTTCAGAATCAGGACATAATGGGTGACTGAATTTTAGAATCAACCACAAGTCTGACTAATACAGGCAGGGCTGCAGATAAAGGAAGCTGAGGCTAAAACCAACTTTAGACAAAGGCAAATAACTAGAATAACTGAGTCCTAAATCATTTTTGTATTCATTAATTTTCTAATGGTTTTGTTGAGTGATTCTATTTTGAAAACAATTATTCAGTGAACATAATTTTCTCAGTATTTGTTATTTGAGAAGTTTATCAAGATACTGGGAAAAGATAAAATATAAATCCTGGCATCACTATGTTAGAATAGTATTTCACAATAAGTATTTTTAAATAAGTGAAAAAAACTTAAAGGTTTTCCCTCAAGGACCCTGAATTTCTGTGCCCCTTCCCACAAGCTCTATGCTTCACTGTTAGAAACTAATGTTAAAACATTCCAGAATGAAAAACACAGAATAGCAGTCCCTTTCTGAATCATTGATGCTTTGTGAATTTTGTTGGTTCAAATCTTGGGGAAAATACCTAAAATGTGTGTGTGTGTATAATATATATAACAAATAAAAGTGGCAATATTTCTGTCACAGGGAAGTAGGTGATACAACAAAGTGTTGAGTCAATCCCTGGAAATTCCCCATCTCCATCTTCACTGCACTTGCCCGAAGGGCACGATGAAAATCATAGAACTTTAGAGAACAAAAGTTAAAAATCAAAAAACTCAATAAGTTTGAATTGTTTCCAGCTCCAGAATTCGATGATTCCTGTTCTAACTTAGAGTTGTCACATGAAAAGTGGTTGAAATGTCTCACATATAAACATTATATCTTAATGATATAATCCATGGTGAGTTATGTGGAGAACCACACAACCATCTCATTGAACAAATGTGCTACATCTGAATTGAATTATCTTTTGTTACAATAAGGGAAAGAGCTCCTTTTCCCTTATTATAGGCTAGTGTGGAATGTGTTGGAACAGGTCTGGTTTCTCTCAACTGCTTTCTATAACATGCTGTTGAGCTGTCTACTTTTAGATGCCGTAAACTGGTGTGATTTATGTAACAAACCTGTTGTTCTGATATCATCGTCACTTTTGAAGTTCACTAAAATGATTTGATAACCAGATTCTAAGATATGTGATATTTCAATCTATCAGTGGTGAATTTATGTGTGAACATTTGGTGAATAATCTGCTTATTTAGCTGGTAGGCAAATAAAAATCTGTTAAGATCATTTTAGGCAAGAAATAAGAATATTTAAGTTTAATCAGAGTTGTGTTAGCTTTTTAAGAAGAATTTTAAAGTTATCATTCTCATGCTATTATTCTAACTTTACTTTCTCCTTTATTTCCCAACTCTGTGTTAAATACTAATGAAAAGTATAGTCAATTAGTTATGAACCAAAACTATTGTTCCTATGTGAAGTTCAACTCCTAAACCAGAATTATTAAAACTCATAACTGTTTTTCTTACTTGGGGTGTGACTCCTTTTCAATGATGGTGTTATCCATTAAAGAGTGATGGAGGTGAGCTGCTGAAGCAGCTTAAATTCTTGAATTCTCTGCTGATGAGATGTATGGTCAACTCCTGGCGCTTCTGTCTAGATCAGCCTGCCACTTAACCAAACTGGCTTGTCCTTCTGGCAGGAAAACAAGAAAACCTTTAATGCAAAACATTCAGTTAAGCAACCCTAATTGACTGTTTTTTGTACTTGATATGAAGAGGAAGCTGTAATGACAGATTTCAGGGGACCTGGGTGGAATCAGAAGCTCAATGAAGAAGGGACTATTTGTCTAAAGCCTAGCTTGTCTACTTTAGCTGGGAATGAAGTATGCCATGGGAAACCTATTCTTAAAGACGTTGAATAGTGAATGCTTTGATCTTTAGGCTGATAATTGATACATTAATGTGAACACAGAGCAGAGATACATGGAAGCTGAAAATTAAAAGAGTAAGTGTTGAAAATTTACTAAAAATACTATCAAATGCAATAGATAATAGTAATTAAGAGTTTTAACTAGATGGAATGTATCATTTGAATAGATTATCATGGTGAATATTTACAAGCATGCGTGAGTGTGCAGCTCAGTCTTAAATTAATTCAATGTCATGTTGCTGCTATATTTATAAAATATCTATATAGGCATTAATTAATCTAATTACTGTTATAGGTTTTGAGATGAAGTGACCCAAGTTATGGAAAATAAGCATGAGATTAAGAAAAATGAGACATTTTTCAAAAAAATATATGATACAGGCATCATGTATACCTTTAACTCAGAGAAAGTGTAGAGAACTCTTTAAAAATGAAAACAACCTAAGTTTTCAAAAACAAACAAGTAGATTCTGAGGATGTGGTATATATACACAATGAAATACTACTCAGTGATCAAAAAACTCATACCATTTGTGATAACATGGATGGAATTCAGATGGAGAAAGACAGATACTGGACAGTTTCACTTATATGTGGAATATAAAGAAACCAAACAAAGAGTTAGAGAGGGGGGAAGCAGAAAGGGTAAGCCCAAAGGGGTCGGAGCACAATGGAATATGATGGTCGACTATGGGTTGTTGGGTGGTGGGACCACAATGCTAACACCAGAAGGGGGGAGTCCTATAATTCCAATATACCACCAACAATGTAATCAATATTCCCTCAATTGAAATAATATACTTTTCAAAAGTTCACTTTAGAAAAAGGGAAAGAATGTGCAGATTGAAAATATGCAGTAAATGTCAGTCGTATAGTCTTAAGGACTGACCCATTCTGATTCTGTATTTCAACAATCTTAAGTGATGAGTAATTTGCAAACATATATTTGACTCACTTGCAGTCTGCAATCTGTTCAGTTTTCCTGAAGGAGCTACCTGGAATATGTAAGATGCTCCTTGATAGAATGCTTTGAAGCACTGTTTATATGAAAAATATTTGAGAAAACAAACTGTATTCTATCCTTCACTTCATGCAGAATAAACATAAGTCTATGTTATACTTGTGTTCTTGTTTTTCAGCCCCTCTGACTGATAAGCCACCCAAGCTTTTGTATCCTGTGGAAAGTAAACTGACGATTCAGGAGACCCAGCTGGGTGAGTAATACTTTCATTTTACTTAATATACTTTTCTCAGTGCATTCTGACAGTGAATTAGCGTAGATGGTTGCGTAATGCAGTACTTGCTCTGAGCTAAGCTCAGGTGTATTTCAATGCAGCAGAATTACCAGCACTTCCATTCTCCCGAAGTGTGTGCATTAGGACCAAACAAGACACATGGATGTGAAAGCTCATACGTTGGTCAGATGATTGTTGGGAAATGAGATGGGCTGAAGGTTTTATGGATACTGTTATATTGTCATTTTATAAGACATGAATTGATTTTAAAAATGGCGGTATAGATCTATGTAATATATACTACACATTAAAACACAGTTTTTGAAAATTGGAGGACAAGGTACAGGTTCATGAAAGTAAATGTCACCATTACAATCAAAGATCATTTTTATCCAATCAGATATAATAGACATTATGCTAGCTAAGTTATGAATAATATATGCAAGAAATGTGAGCTAGTGGCTTTTGGTTAAAAGGATTAATTGAGACATAAGAGATTGAACTGGGTATGCATTGATAAAAATTATCAATTGTCCACAAATCAAAATTCTGAAAGTTAAGTCTAGAATTTCTGAATGATTTCTCCATGTTTAGTTATACCAAATTATGGAAAATTTCACCTGTTCATTATAAATTTGCATAGCACATCTGATTTTTTTTCAGTTTTTGATTTTATGTGAATGATAGTATGCACACACATATATATATAATCATTAGCAAAAAAAATTGCTTTTAGTGTTTGGATATGAAGGATCGTCAAAAGTATAATTGAAATCATATATTCGTGTTTGTCCATGAGTTTTATCTTACATAAATTATTTCAGAGTAGAAATGTATGCACCACCTACAACTATAAACGAATTAGTCCATATGCTAAATTATCAATGGTATTGTTGCTCCCTCAGTGAAAATTTGAATTAGAATTATAGTCTTCCAAATGAAGATGACAGATTTGATGATCGCTACTGACAGCATATCCAAAGTTATGATGCCTAAAGAAATAGCGGTTTGAGAACCTATAAAAATGTAGTAGTCAGTGAATTTCCAATATTGGCAATATTTACTTAACTGAGTTACGAACATATGCAGGATTTATACAACTCAGGGTATTAAAATGTGCCTTTTGTGATAAACCCAAACCTTTGAGGCAATGCAATATACCTCAAGTAATAGTATAAAGTTGTTTTGAGATAGACGACTACAAGTAACATTAAAGCAATACTGTATGTGAAGCAAACAAGTATATGAAAATTGTGGCACATTGTTCACACTGTAGTATATTGAGGTATATTAAATTTTATGGTTACTTTATAAGCAAATTTTGAGTTATAGATTCTTACATGTGGTCATGCTCATACAGACCTTGCAGTAGCTACTAGATGTTTTTCCTAAGGGGTTATACAAAATTGTTAGTATCTTGGTCCGATGAAGAATGGTTTATGGTACCACTTATCGGTAGTGAACATAATGAAAGTGAAATTAATTGTATCTGTTACTTGACAGTCTAATTAAAATAATTTTATCATTGAATGGTACCTATTGGCTTTCCTTACATTGTCTCTGAATTTGGAGTAAATTAGATTGTCCTCTACCTCCCACTAGTGTTTTACAAAGTGTAATAAATAATTTGTAATGCTATTTTTGTTAGCTTACTTTTCCTTGGACAGAATTAGAGGAAGTAACCAAACAGAACTGAAAACATGAAAAGATGAAAAGTGCTTATGCAAATGGGAAGGTTTGATCATATATTCTTTTTTAAAAATGGTGGACTTCCCTGATACCGAAATGCTCCAGGAGTTATCTAATTAGCTCCTTTATTGACACTGCCAAAAGGAGCATCAACTCTCTTTGGACACAGCAAAGTGGACACATCAACATGGAATTTGAGTTCTTCTTAAAGAGGGTTTTTTTGTTAACTGAATTCATGATAGGATAGTTAATAAGATAAATCATTTACTAGGTTGAGATATAGAGTCTTAATCCTTGAATTTTGAGCAACATCTGACTTGAAATAACTACCTTGCTAGTGCTGCTATTTAATAGTGTCAGGGAAGGTGAACAAAGGGTAAGTGGAATAGGAAATAATACAAAGAAATAGACAAAAATGAAAGATGACTTGAGTTGTCTGAAATATACGTGTCTTCTACAATATGTGATTTGCCTTTTCTTCTTGGAAATGTATATTTTACCTTTTCTAGATTGGGGATTTTAACAGACTCAAAACATGCTATCAAATACTAAGAAAGGGGGACTGAGTAAAGAGTCAATGGGTGGATGACTGGGACCATCAGTGTGATGAGACATCAATAACTGGTACCTACACTTAGGAGAAGTCAAGAATCTCCAACCAGTTTCATTGGCCAGGAGCTCGGGGGTCTGGCTCAACCATAACCTAAATTGAGGATTGCCCTCAGAGGTTGATAAAACCACTGTTGAAAATTATATGGAGCTGAATCTGTACCTATCTGGCGACTTTAGCTCAAACGTCCTGAGTAAGCTACGCATACTTGCTTCTGACCTCGATAACATTAAATTCATCATTTCTCTAGCTTGTCTGCAAATATATTGAAGTCATGAGTAATAACTTAGATAAAATCATGAGCTGCCTGGATTTGTCTTCATCTCTGAATTCTCTTTTCTCTGCTGTATGTTGGCTGTGCTTACCTTTCCCTTCGCACATCCCCTGTGACATCTTTTTCTTCTGTTCTTTTTCTTCTGAAATCTAGAAAGATACTGATAACGATCATTTAAACTATTTCAATGGAGAAGAAAGCAAAAGGCACAAAAAAGCAAAATACTTAGGAAAAAAATTAATAGCAACTAAATTTGTATAAAATATGTAAATTGGTGGGTTTGAATTTCCATCAATATGTGATCACTGCCTAGCATTTCCATTTTAAGTGGTATTTGTGTGCAATTTCTAAATGTGAAGAAATTACTTTGTCCTTTTAAATAACTTTCAGGCATCAGCAAGTGTAGGGACAGCATTTTTTCGGGCAAAAGGCCCAGAAATCACACTGTACAATTCTGAAGGTCAGTCCAGGAGGTGAACCTGACTTAGTCCTTTCAGGCAGCTGTAATCAAGGGAATCAAAAGACAGACATCATTGTCCTGCTGGGCTTGAGCCCGAGGATGTCAATCAGATGCATCTTGTTATGGCTGAGAGCCCATTTTCAGAACTGTCCAGAACAGAAAATGGCATATTCCATTATTACCAAACTCAAAGAGTAGAAATCCATCCTATTGTGGACCTAGTGAGGCAAATTATGCTTTCTGACTTAGGACTTACTCCAAATTATCATTAATGGCTCATCCAGATATGGGCACTACTTCATTTAAATACTGATTTTTATCTTAAAAAAATAAATTTACAAGTTGACAGAAATTTGGGAGAAATGTAGAAAAGAATGTTGTTTTTTATACTTTACTTTGTATAAAAACATTGTTTCTTCCGAATATTCTCAGAAAACAGCTTCTTAGTGGTCACATGATGTATATGTAACTGTCCTATACCTTCATATATATTTGCTGTAAATTTTTATTTTTCCAGTTTTCATCATCATAATGATGCGATGATCTTTTACCTATATATTTTCTCCGGACTCTATTCAAAAGAAATGATCACTAAAAGGAAAAACATGAAGTAAGAGAAAATAATGATGTCGAAGTTTCTTGCTACATATTCTTTAACTCTTATGAGAGAAGTTGTATGCACTTTCAACAGTATTAGACCATTAGCATAATGTTTTAATCTTTGTAAAATCAATAAAATGACATATCTCTATAACATAGGTCTCTCGATGAAAAAAATCACTTTCTTTTGTTATCAGAATTATTTCTTCCTTCCCCACTTGTTTCTTTCCCTTTACTCATTAAATTCAATATTCAAGTGGTTTCTCTTTTTGCCAGGATTATCTATGCTTGGAAGGTTTGAAAGAAATTTAGCACATTTAAGTAATTGTCTATACTTAGTGAAATATATACACCTAAGTGAATGTCTACAATCTCTGTCCATCTTATTTTTCTTACCCTAATGCTCAGCTGAGAACTTCCTCTAGGTCCTATATACCTTAGTAAAGTTTATACTATGTCTTTTTTGTGACACACTCTGGGAATAAGGAATGTCTGCAAATACTAATTGGTAATAAGGTATATATGCCACAAAGTACATTCATCTCCATGTCTGCTCCAAGAAAAAATAATGAGACTGAACTGAATAAGCTATTTAATAACACTTTTATTTTTCTTGAATTTTTTCTTTTCTTTGTTAAGTTTGTTAAAACTGAGTGAGTAGCAAGGAGTAACCAGATTTATATATATATATATTATATATATAATATATATATATATATAACATTAATATCTAGAAGAAAGTGGTTGATGACAATATTTGCAACCTCAGAGATTCAGGAGCTATTCTGGTAAAAGGAGACACATGTATGTAACTTCCCCCAATTTAATTACAGACTAGTTAAAATAAAATTTCACCTTACAAGTTAACTAGCACATCTTGCCCTGTAATATCTGACAATAGTTTGCAAAATTTCAAGTAGATTCAGGAAAAGAATTCATACATTGTATAACAGACACTGATTGATGATTTTATAGGAAAACTTCTTGTTATGAAAGCTATGTTTAATTTCCCATTTCTCTAAAATAGTTACTGAAAGTATTCACTTTCATATTTTATATGTCTTAAACTTGTGTATGGATATATACTGTAAATGTAATAGTTTTGTTACATATAGACTAGTTTTTTTGAATCCAAGAAAATCATATGGAGAATTATTTCATAGAATGAAATATACCCTCTACCATTTGCTTTCTAGACCCATAATTTCATAATTGTTATTTTCTTGGGAGAAATTACATTTTTTTCTCTATCATTAGTACCATATCTCACTAAAGTTGGGAAGCCTTTTGGTTCCCTTTTTCAGGAAAGTACTTAATATCAATACCCTGGAAACAAAACAATTCAAGTGTTGAATTTAATACCTAGTTCTGAAAATGGCATTAGAGATGATGCTAAGAAACACTTTGTTGCTGAGTAAATCTGACCTTCATTCCCACAGATGAGGAAGTCAGCGCTGACTGAATTTTCCGTTTCCAATTACTCTTTCTGTTGTCATGAACAAATAAAATGCTGTTGACTTTGGTTTTGCTGTACCATAGGGAATGAACAGGACGTATTTTCACTGATGAACTGATATGAAAATGGACTATAAAACTACCCTTTCACTCTGGATAAAAATGTTCACATCATAAGTCCACATTTTAGATGAAAAATAATGTACTTGTTGCCCATTTAAGACAGACATGCAGATCAGCATAATTCCATTGTCTGAAGTAAAGCTTGTTAGACAGAAATTGGATCTTCTGGAGAAGTAGACATCATAATTAAAGCATGTAAAAGCAAATAAAGACTGGTATTATAATTATTCAATCTGATGGTGTTTAGTTCTACTCAATCCAAATTTATTGTGCCATGATAAAGGAAAGTAATAACTCTTGACAGCCGTTATGGTCTGATATCTTACTTTTGAAAATGAAAGTGCCTTAAAATTGTTTTTCTACCTTGAAGAGCAATATTTTTCATATTAGTATTTTGTTCATATTTCATATCCTGATTCAAATAATCAATAAATGGAAGCTAGGATTCATGTTGTTATACCATTCTGTACCCTAACATGTATACTTCTCACAGATTCTCAAATTTAAAGTTTTTCCTTAATGATAGAGAGGAGATGATGAAGAACAGTGTCATTTTGCACACTTGCTCTAAAAATAGCTATTTAAGCAAAATCAGACTTTTTTTTAAGTGCTAAATGCTCAAAGACCTCAAAGATGAAAATAGAGGTTAGAACAACTCCTGTGGGTCAAGGATAGTTGAACATTAGGAAGTCACTTGAAGCATTTGTTGAAATGTTTTAAAAACTGAAATAGAGATAATATGGGTCTGCTTGTTTCCAACTGGGATCCTGGAAGGGAGAGAAGATGGGCAGAAAGGAAGGGTCCACAAAAGATTGTTGTCACAAAACCAGGGTGGACATTTCATTGAAACTTCCAACTCTGTCACTTTCTGTTCTAATTTGTTGAACACCAGCAAAAATCATGCATACTGTTCTTTTGGTACAGTGCTGTATCTACTACTGTATTTGGTAGTGGACAGTTTACGAAAGTACATTTGTTCTATGATGGTAGAACAGGATGGTGTTCCAGGTGGCTGGAACATTATGGTTAGCAATCCAGGTTAATTACCCAATATTAATTCAGTTTGACATAAGTATAAAAAGAAGAAGCTACCTATGTGTATGTGTAAGTCTTCAGAAATATAGATGTAGGGACTTGATGGAGTAGATGGACTATGGTAGTTATCAAATTGCATCCTTTTTAAATAGCTACGTGTTTTTACATCACAAAATGTTCTAAAATAAAATCATTACATCATCTTCATTTTTTCTGTCTCTACCTCTCCACTTCCTCTTACTCTCACAATACAGTAAGGAGGCGGGATACTACAGTAGTCCTAATTTCAGGTCATTCTGTCAGACAGATATAGGTGACAAGGTGATAATCCAATTCTCCACTTACTGCAGCTATAACCTTGAACGACCTTTGTTTTACTAGTCAAGAAAAAAACCCCATAGTAATACTTTCATCTATGAAACTAGTATAGGTATTTAATGAAATAATGCATGTAAAATTCAGTACCTTCCCTGGCATTTATTAAGTAGTCAATACACGATTGTCATAGTAGTTGTATTTGAGTGGTATAAATATAGAAGAATCCTGCAATGTATTTTGAATGCCAATGATAGTTTGATTGTGTTTATATTCTTACCATAGTGCCAACTATGGCAGCAGACATAGGTTTCTTTACAGGATGGATAATATTTTAGGAAATTCATTTCTATTTCTCCTCTAAACATATACTGTGCATACTAATTTTTCTACTTAATGAGACATAATCATAATAAGATATTGATTTTAGATCACTTAATTATTCAATGAATCTATCCAAACATATATAATAAGTATTTAGTATAACAGAAGAAACTGATACCCATCCTTTAAATAATGACCATGTAACAGATACCATGTCACATGAATTTATAAATGACCATCAAAAAGAAAATATGAAAACAATTTTTAAGCTGTGGGAATTCAGATACAGTATTTTTTAAGACAAGGAACATGAGAGTAATTTTACAAAACATCAAGCCATGATGTCTGTCAAGTTCCTTCTGAAGGTTTGGTAGTAGTCACCTTCATTTCAGAGAAAAGTATTACTTTTCCTCTGACAAGGACTGTTCTCACAAAGCTTTCTGAGTCATTCTTAATGATTGAAGTTTACTAGCATAGAAAAGTGCAGTGAGTATCCTATGTTAAAAAGAGCTTCTGAATTTGCAAAGGAAATGCCAATTTATCAGAAATAAACCTATCAAAGTGCATTATGGTGTAGAATATTAAAAGGTTTCCGAATGAGAGTGTGCACCACATGACTGATGTTCATTAAATAGAATCTATAAAAAGACCCACATCATTTCAAATTTGAATATAAAGAGAAACGTTCATCCATAAATTTCCTCTCAAATTTTGGCTAAATAACTGAACATTCCTAAATTATATGCAGACTCTTCAAGAAAAATAACTTGTGCCTGAATACGATTATGAAAGTAGGGTATCTATATTTTATGCTCTAATGTTAAAACACTCAGCATTTCACACATACCTTAATTTACCAATTTAGTTTGTTCCTACACATTTGGAGGTAAATTGAATCATGTTTTAAAAATATGAATATAATACATAAATATTATAAATATAATATCTAAAAGTATTATATTTTTTAAAGAACTGTTCCCTTCAGTCTCATTAATCTTTGATTAGTAGTGACTTAACATTTGATTTTTAAGAGGTGCTGTCCCCAGTCTCTCCTAAGCAACTAATGATCAACGAAAAACTTATTCTCATAAGGGAAATACACTATTTAAAGGAACTTTGTGGTGACTAATTTTATAAGAAATCTTTTGTAATTGAATAAGCATCCCTATATATTTTCTAAGTTGGATTTTTACATTTTCATATGATGAAGTTCACTGATAGGAAAGTGCAAGTGGTGTTTCCAACCAACCCATATAAAGGATTATCCATCCTCAAGACCTCATAGCACTTCTATGTCAGTGGAAATTAATGGTCCCATTGTGATTTTTTTTGCCTCCTCTGAGGAAATGCTAAAGTTATTTTACCAGCTTTGGAATCAACAGTACTTTATTTTAGCCTCATTCTTTGAAAATTCATGTCATAGAGTAGGCCATTCAAGTAACCAGAATATCACATTTACTTATGACAAAAGTTTATTTTTACTAGGGATAGACTTTAAGGGCTTTTTGTTTCTATTGCAGTCACATTAGTTTATAACATTATATAGATTTCAGACATACAGAGTTGTAAGTCAACAGCTACCTTATGCATGTTACCAGAATTCTAGTTTCCATTCATTAGCATGCAGTTGATCACATTTTTCCGATTAACCCACCACATTTCCCCTTCCCTCTGGTACACACTATTTTGTTCTTGGAGTCTAAAGGTTTGTTTTTCACTTATTTTAGTTCATTCTTTTGTTTAATTTGTTTATCCACCACCTATGAATGAAATCATGCAGTGTATGTCTTTCTCCATCACACTTTTTTCACTAAACATAGTATTTTTTATTTGTGTGTTGTTGCAAATCACAGGGATTTATCTTTTTGTTGCTGAGTAGTATTCCACTGTGTTTATCTAAAAGACAGTAAGTGTTGGAGATGGTGTGGAAAGAAAGGAACCCTTGTAAATATTGGTTGGAAGATAAATGAATCCTCAAAAATTAAGAATAGAAACACAAACCCAGTACTTGGTTTTCATTCACAGAATATAAAAACAGTAATTCAAAGAAATACATGCGTGTTTATGTTCATCACAGCATTAGTCACAGTAACCAAGAGTTGCGAACAACCCATCTACAAGGATAAATAAAATGTGATTTTCTTTGTTAAATGTATTCATATATATTTAATAATACTTTTCATTTTACTCTAAAGATATTAGCAGTGAAGTTTAATTTACTACTTTGTGAATGACAATATTGCCGGATGTGGCTAAATATATACTTCAAAGCATGCCAGATAAGGCCAATTCATAGAGTATCCAGGGGGTTACTTGGATACTCACAAAACACTCTTGTAAAGAGGTCTTTTTTCTGATTTTCACCACATAGAAGCTCAGTGTTACTTTTTCAGAAACACTAAGGATTTTTTAAAGATCGTAGCTAAAATTGTAAAATTTAGCTATCACTTATCTTAGTCAGTTGAGTAATTAAGAAAAGGAAAAGGTTGATAATTTTTATTTGTCAAAATTATCTGTAGTGATATAATTCTTCTTCCAAAATTCTCATCAGAATATATCGCCCACTTCCACTTCCAGTTCACAATGAGTCCAGAAAGACTGCACATTTCTTTGGGTTCTAGGAGAGTTGATAATTGCCCTTCCCCTCCCTTCCCACCCCAATAGTCTTCTGAAAATTACAGGCAGACTACAGGTCTTTCCACTCACAGGGAGTTTTTGTTTGTAATTTAATAAAAGGACACCCTCCTCAGACTTACCTGCTGAAGATTTGTGTTCATAGAAACTCGGCAGTTCTTGAGTAGAAAGAGAACAAAGGAAAGGGCATTTCATTTCTGGAAAAATAAATTGAAAGCATCCTGTCACATCAAGTTATCACTAAAAATACGATACTACCAATCTGATGAGTTCTAGGAAGATTTGAGATTATTACCACAAATCTTCAGTATGAAGCAATTATGTGAAATAATTTCGGGAAAAAGTTTTTGCTTTTTCTTCTTTAAAGAGAAGTTTTAGTGTTTCTGATAAACATGTCTTTCTGATTTGGTAATGTAAATTTTCTTGGCAACTTTAAGACTTTTAATCAATCGATTATGCTTTTCAAATGCTTTCTGAATAATATACCTAATTTTGGCTAAAATTACTTGGAATGTAATTAGACTATTATTATGTACCCTGCTTATTATGTACAGTCTATTTATAAGTAGTATGAGTTCAGAATTATATGTCATATTTTTAAGGGGATTTACACAAAGATTTTTTTTTAATATAAATGCAATTTGTAATGAGTTTTTGTTTTTAAGTCCATTTCTATTTCCCATGAATAATGTATTTTGAGTCTAAGGATGCTTATGAGGATTTGATACTAATTAGAAAGTTTGAGTAACATTTTTATTCCATTAGACATAAATAAAATTAGTGGATTTTGTATTAGATAAATACATGCATTATTAGCTTCAGGTAAAGTTAATTATCACAAAGACTATCTGTTACTATATATGAAAGAGTTAAATCGAGAGGGATTTCTACTGTTGACAGATTTCAGGCCAGCCAGACCTTTATTTTTTTCAATCACTATGTGTATGAAATAAAATAGAGAACTGAGACAAGTAGATCAATACTTTAGAGGGAAAATTATCCAAAAATGCTTATTTTTATCTCAAATGCATGGCCATTTCAAGTAAAAGTCAATTTGGATTTGGGTCTTTTTATTTATTTATTTATTTGTTTATTCATTTATTTATTTATTTATTTATTTATTTTGGTTGAATCAACTTGTTGTGCTTAGACAGTTCACACTTGAAGAATCTCAAGTTGATATTTCATTGTCAACACTGATCACAAGTGACCAACCACTTAAAAGGCAGAAGTGGTACCTCAAGGACATCTGGAACAATGCTAAAATGTTCTCTTTAATTTTTCTATCTTCTCGCTGCATATCCCTATTTCTTTTTTACTAGAAGGAAGCATGACAAGGATATGTGGAGTGAGGGCATTGCTTTGGTCAGTTTTTTGTTTTTTTTTAATATAAATTTCACAACATTGTAATCCCAGGGGTTTACCTCCCCCTACCCTCCCCTCCATTCCCCACCCCTTTCCCTCCTGCTCAAAGTTGTACACAAGGATAACCTCTTCAATAAATGGTGCTGGGAAAATTGGACTAAGACATGCTTTGGTCAGTTTTAATCAGTCGGAAAAGTGGAGTTCAGAACTCTATCTGGAGTTTGAGAAGCCCTGAGGAGGAATGCCTGGCCTAACTTCGGTTACAAATCTGATTTTTAAATAAATTGCTATATCATCAGAGCCTTATCTTTGCAAACACTGGTATGCTCTCTCTCTGGTGAGAGGAAGACTGCATGTTTGTGTATGCACATGAATGTGAATGGGGGAAGGACCTTGTCATAAAAGAAGGTAGAGAATACAAGGCATTTCCATATGTTGTCATAGTCCATCTTTTCAGAAGTCTGATGTTTGTATGGGGCCTCTGTTATACAGATTGTCACTGAAGCTCATGTATTGTACTTCTTGGGGCATTTCTGTATATTAGGGTGTCAATTATTTTTTTCTACACCCCTTTGTTAAATTATAATTGTGAACAAAGCTCTCTTAAATTCATGCTCCTTCTGTAATGTTTTGAATTGTCTCATTCTTATGAAGTATTTGATTTCTGTTTTATCCTTGCTGTTAACAGATTCTGTCTCATGAAGTAGAATGTCTAGTAATATGAACTTGCCCTTGAAATGTTTCTTGGGTGATTTCTTTCCCTATTCAGTTGCATGTCTCCAGAATGTGCTTCTGTTCATCTTTACCTACTATTTTCTCATTCCCATTTTTTTGTACTTCTGCTCTCTCAAGTACACTTTAACAGATACTTTTCTTCTTCCACTGATCTTCAACCATGAAATTTCTTTTCAAGGCACTTAAGAAAATGGAGGTACTTAGAACGTTCATGAACAGAATGTCCTGTGAGCTACAAAAGTTAATGTGAGAAAAGCAGATAGAAGAGTCGGCTAGTTCATCAGAGTTTTTAACTCTTTTAAAAGCAGCAAGTTAGAGTCCCTTCTTAAATAGCAAACAAAAAGCAAGTGGTCTCATTTCACTTCTTAAAATAGACAAAGTGAAACTAATAATTGACTTGTCAATTCACTGTGACTATTAATTCCCTGCACACAAAGTTGGCTTTTGTTAATTTAGGATTCACATTTTCTTTCCAAATATAATTACCTGACTATAAATAGTAAGTAATTTAAAGCCTGCTAATGATTGTTTAAGCATTTAAAGTTGAAAACTGTGTAGACATTAGTAAATTGTACATTTAGGAAACTTGTAACAATTGGATCAAATTTAATGTTGACTGAGAAGTTAAATTGGAGTTATGGCATTATGATATTTATAGTGTACCTTGTCCATGGCTTGTAAATGTGTGCTAACTTTTCAGAACTTGGAAAGATTTTCCTAGAAATACAAATGCTTAGATAATGTAAATACACACAGCATTTACCTAATAAAGTGCTTGTAATTTTCCCTGTATGTTGAATGTATGAGGTGCAAGGCTCCATAGACAATAGTATTAAAAATATTCACCAATTGTGAAAATGATTATAAGCATGGAAACAGCAAAGCAGCTAACTAGATACTCTTATTTTAAGCCTCAATCACTAAAAGGACCTAAGATTTATATTTTTTTCACAAGATAATAATACTGAAAAAAAGATGGAAAATTGACTTTATTTTAGCTTAGGAGAGCAGTTTCTCTATGAAGAGATAAAACTAACTTTCACAAAGATTATTAAAATAATCATTAATTTATTTCTTAAATGTGGAAGATAATTTTACATTCAGTTTGGTGATGGCATTAAGAGACAGACATTCTGAATCATCAGCAGAGTGTCATTGTCAAAAACTTAACACCTATAACTTGGGCACAGCTGTTACAAAATAACACCAAACATCCTTTTAAGTAGAACCTGTACCCTATCTGAAGAATGGAGTTGGAGATGAAGTTGAGAAAGAAGGAGATTCTCAAAGAATAGTGAAAATTCAGCAACACTCAACTAAAATCGTACCTTTGTATCATTTTATTAGTTTTCTTTCACTGTTAAAACAAACTACTGGAATCATTGAATTTTAGTCTTTCATAGTTCTGGAGGCAAAAAAATCCAAAATCAAGAGTAGCACTGCCTGTAGAGACTTGGGGGGGGGGGGGAATCTTTACCTCTTCCAGCATCTGCAGGCTGTTCGCATTCCTTGACTTGTGGCTACATCACTTCCGTCTCTGCCTCTGTGATTAACATTGTCCCCTCCCCCTTCTCTTCTGTCTGTCTGTCTCTGTCTCTCTCTCTTTTGCCCTCCTCTCTCTCTCTCATAAGACACTTGTCATTGTATTTAGGACCTACATGGATAATCAAGGATGATCTCCTCTTTGCAAAAACCTTAACTTAATTACATTTGAAAGAAAATGCTCTTTCCAAATATGTTAGCATTTGCTGTTTCTTGAGATTAGGATGTGGTCGTATCTTTTCTGGAACAACTATTCAATGTAGGATGTGGTCGTATCTTCTCTGGAACAACTATTCAATGTACTACAGCATCTGTCACAGATTATGCTACATTCTACAACGCTGTGATATTGACGAAAGGTCCCAAGATAAGTAAATAGCTAAGTGTCTACAAGAGCCCATATTCAATAATTATCAGGACCAGCTTCCATGTCTCTGTGCACATGTTTTTCCAGGTAGTCCTTGTAGTTTACACTTGGGGAAGACATTAGTAGAAGTTGTCCATAACACAAGAGTAAATGAAATAAGGGAAGCATCCCTTTAGCCCCTTTCCAAGGAGAAAAAAACAAGATAGCCCTGATAGCTCTAAGAGAGCAAAAAAAGTTATATTCTAAGTCCCCAGAAATGAATTTGGTAATATTTGTTTTCTCTTATATTTTTCAAATGTTGATACACCTGCAATAGAAGAATGTTCATAAATGTATTGGTGATTATAACTACCAATGGAAAACTAGAATCTTCACAGTAAAACATTTGGAATATTATACTTCCATCAGTAGGCATCTTATTGTCCAGCCATAACAACATAGGCATAACTTTTTCAAAGTTATAGGCTTAGTTTGCTATTGGTTTGGTGATCTCTGACCCTTTGTTTTGTTGTTCTATATTCCATATGTGACACCATCCAGTATGTATTTTTCTTCTGATCTTTTTGACTTAATATAATTCCCTCTTGTTTCATCAATATTGTTGCAAAATTTGACCCTAAACTGAGGTTGCCAGAGGGGAAGGAGAGAGAACAAAGGGTAGAGTGAGGGCAATGTATGGTGGTGGAGGACTGTGGGTGCATTGGTGTTGGGTGTGTTATGGTATTATAGATCTTATGTTTCGTGAGAAGAGCTATAATACTGAAAATTTAAAGGCACTGATAAGAAAACATTTGTTTCATCAATTGCATGTTGAGTGCTACCCAGCATAATACTAGGCAAAGTATGCACTGGTTATCTTTAGAGAGGAAGAGCTGATTAAAAGATCAACTAAGACCTTGTTGTGATAATGCTATGGCAGTTTTAACCTTGGTTAAGGAGTCAGTTTAGGCAGACAGAGATGGAGTAGGACACTGCTATGATACTTGTAAGAAGATTTGAAAAGAGGAAAGAAAAAGAGCCCAACTGATAATGTAGTCATAATAAATTGTGAGATGAGTAAGAGAGGATAAAAACCATAAGCCAGAGAACAGATTGTGGAACTAATTTTGTAAGTGGGAAACAATTAGATTCTAAAAAGGAGGAATTGACTTTCAGAGAAAATCACAGGTATACATTTTACTGATGCGTGAACTAGCAGGAAGTAAAGTCAACCAAAAAGAAGAATCAAAGAGAAAGACTGACAGGGAATAAGATGATGCCAGTAATAATGAATGTCAAAAAAAAGGAGCAATATTTGGGGGAAATATGTTGGTCAAATTGGGGTTATGGGACTATGGTACATTTTGGAAAGCTCTCCCACAATTGGAAATGTGACTATAGCTTGGGTGAGATGTTTGGGCTAGACAAGCATTTGAGAAACCTCTCTGTGAACGAAAGAAAATTATTGTTCTGAGGTAATACATTTTCCCCACTATGTTAATTTATTATTTAATAATTAATTTTATAATATAAATTATAATGTATAACATAAATTACTATTAATTTTTGAATGTCTATTTTCTACTTGAGGGCAGGAGATATGTTTTTTGATCTCTGAATAATTAACGGTTGTGTTCATTATGTTCTTGGTGAATGATTGCACTTCAGTCGCAGTGATTTTGAGGTCATTTTGTTTACCCAAATATAATGGAAATTGTTTATATTTACAATGTCCTTAAAAACATTGTTAGGAGTTATGCTACAATAAGAATATCCAATCATTGTATAGTCTTTTAGGTTTTCAAATATTTTATATTTTAACTATAAAATATAATTATAAAATGCAACTCAGAAAACTGCTGATTATTTCCACAGCTGAGTTGTATCCATTCTTATTCACTACCTTACAATATACTTTACCATTACCTTACAAATATACTTTACCAGTTTAATATCCCAGTAGATACTTGATTAATTATGCCTTTTCTTTCACTACTGCTTCGTTTTCTTTCTCTTCATGAAAGAAAGGTTCCATAGATATGTTATTACAATATTTAGTTAATTATTTAGACAGCATTTTTAATGTATGGGGAACCTCGTGGAAAGAAAAAGGAAATTAATTACCTCAGTTTCTCTTAACCATTTCTTAAATAAACAGGCACATATTTGATTAATATTGTTTTGGAACTGCATCTATGCACATTTGAATTCCTATGACCTCTTTACCACTTATAGGTTTTGTATTGTTTTCTTCTCCTGTTGTCTATCTTTCCATGCTATATTGATTTCTGAGTGTTTGAGGGACTTCCATTTTCCAGCTCATTTAAGTGCATTTCATCCTGCTGTGTTGGTCATCAGCAAGTAACAAAAATGGTACACAAATGCAATGTGATTTGAAACAAAGGAGAATTGCACTTGTCTACCGGCATGGGATTTTTATCCTGGGTGGTTCAATGTAGTTAGAAAGTAAAGACTTACCAGACTTTTTTTTCATAAGTGTAATGAGAATTTTGAATGCCATTTGGAGTACTGGTTCCAAAACATTTAGGCTTCAGGACCCAATTTAACCATTTGAATGACTGAATGAATGGATTGGGTCATTATGAGGTTGTCTATTTAGCTTGCTAAATTCTGTAATTAAAAAATTAAAAAGCTAACATCTGTTACCAGTGTAATTTGCAATTTCTTAAAAGAGCAGTTTAAATTCTAAGACTTAGAAGGCTTCTCAGAGCAAAGGCCTATTTTTTTAATTGAACACATTCAATTTTATATTTATTTTCAAAGCTCTTGTGTACAAGGGGTCAAGCCTACCCTGGTGAATGGAAACTAGTTTTTTGATGGTGATCATGATGTGTGTATTCAAGATATTGAATTATCATACTATAGCCCTGAAATGTATATTTTACAAACCAACAGTAGCACAATTAAATTTTATTGTTGAAAGTGTAAAAATATAAAATGAAAAATAAAACTTCATTATATTGTTCTTTCCCTCCCCATTAATTTTGCATCTAATAGTTTCTCAAAATTCTCACTGATCATGTTATGCCTCCAGGAATAACTAATTATAATACCTTTTTCTCTACACTAAAATTAATTATTTGAAAACTAGTTAAAATGCACAACTGTGTTTCACCTGTATTTGGGAATATAATGTCCTTGTTGATATGTCTGTTTACATATTTCACTAGCAATGCCAAATGAAGCTGCTTTCATCACAGTTGCATGTACATACACTTTAGTCTCATTCTGTGAAAGACTTCCTATGTCAAATCTAAGAACTTTTCTCCCCATACATACAGCATTGCCCCACTTCCCAGAGACAACCACCTGCAACTTTTACAGCTGTTAGTTACGTCCATATCTTTAATAGTATGCTTTGTGCTACAACTTCTTTGGCTTGCTATTGATTGAAATGATTTCATCTATTAGCTCTCCAAGACTGTGAATGAAGATACTGTTCTCTTTCAAATTTTCCTCCCTACTATATGATTGTGTTTCTCCTGCCTTCCCATTCTGTGTAGTCATTTTAGCTTCATCACCATCTACAAGTTGATGATGTCTATGGAAACACTTGTGAAAGTTAAGTCACTTAATTTAGTAATTCTCACTCTCTTTTTGCTTTACTTTCTGGGACAGTCCCTAAATTTTATCTTCTAACTCTCTAATACATTCTTTTTCATTCTTAGTACATGTTTTAAGTGAAGTGTTTTCCTTTTACTTCTGCATCTCTCTTTTTTTGATAGCAGCCTGTTATCACACATAAGCAATCACCACATTTTCCCTGAAAACATTGATGTGGGTTCATTGATGTTTTAGAAGATTCTTTCCATAGTCTTTATTCTCCCCAATTCCCTTTTCTCTATTTGTTCACAAGTTTAGATCCTTTTTGTTCAAGGTTTCCCTCAGTTTGTGTGGCCCTTGGTTGTCTGTTGATGACATAGGTGTGGGACATAAACAAATCTTGGAAACTATTCACCACATGTTGATTGTGGGCTTCTTGGTTTGGTCGTCTGCCTAGTTGTGAAACTCCCACTATAGGGTGGCTTTGAATTTTAATTTTTTAAATTTTCTCTGAGTTTAAAGTACTCTCATATTTTTATTATTGTATTTTTGAGGTAACATTGATTTACACACTGTACAGGATTCAGAGGTAGAGGTTCACCTCTTCATATAGATGTTTGCACTGATCATACTGATAAAGAGGATTCCTTCAATATGGTGTTTGTATGTGTGCTTCTGAGAGAGGAGTGGGAAAAAGTTTTCCAGTCAGCATAAAAGCTTCATCTGTATAAAAAAAAAAAAAAAACTCACCATCTCTAGAGAAAAAGAGGCTAGTCTTTGCCTTGTTGGAAAAGAGAATCTATATTTGATTCTTAAAAAGATCTTTGAACAATCCTCTTATACTGCCTCTGCTCTAATCTTCCCTTCCTTCAATATTTGGTGTCATCACCCTTTGGAGTATCTACTTTATAGTCCTGTTGTTCTTACCATCAGTGTCTGCAGGATTAGGGTTCAGTGTTTTCAGATCTTCTGAGTTATTACTAGTTCATGAACTGTCTAGCTTCCAAAATTCTCTTGCCTTACCCTGCTTTCTATGTTATATTGTTTCTTTTTCCTAAATAAATATTCCTTCACTTATATTTTTGTGTGTTCTTAGAAGGGGGAAAAAAACAACTTTATTTTTGTGTTCAATCTACCATCATTAACTGATAGTTTGCATGCGACTTATAGAATTGATTCAACATTCTGTAAGATGATAGCTTAAAAAAACCTGTCAACAACTCCTCATAGAGGATTTATGAGCTTGAGCAATAATTATAATACTTCCTATTAGCTAATCTGACACAACTCTAAACTAAAATGAACCTGGTCATGTTTGCTATTGTTGATGTGCTAGTAACAACACGAGGACGGTCATTTTTAATTATTTTATGGATAATTGTAGTCATGTACCTAAATCCCATTAGTGGTCAGTTTTAAACATCCGTAACATGGAGGTACTGAAATCACTCTTTTCCTTTTATTAAAAGTGGTGGAGAGGGTCAACTGTGCTTTGTGAATTGGGATTACTTATAGGGTACTTTTATTTGGCTTAGCATTTTCCTATCTTTTTAGCTTAACTGTCCACTGTGAGTCTAAGCTTATTAGTGTCATGTAAGATTTGTTAAGCAGCACTAGCCCTATCTAAAATCCACCATGTGGAGTGATTTATCCTCATTTCAGGAAAATCCATGCACCAGTTATAATAAGCAGCTGTTCTTCTTCTTAACCTTTTAATGCATATTATAGACAATAGAATCTAAGCAGGATCTGTTACTTCTCTCTTTAGAATCCATGCTTTCTATATACCTGGAGAAAGTGTACACTGGAACTAGCTATAAATGGATTCTAGTGAGTCCTGCTTTTAATCAATCTTATCCTGCCAAACACGGGACTTTTCTTCAATTTCTCAACTATGAAGATTTAATTTTAGTTTGCAAATTCAATTTTATCCTTTATTACTAGAGCAAGAGATTTCCCAGTATCAATTCAACTACCACATTTATGGATAGCCCCATGTACCCACCACATGCATGCAAATGTCAATCAGGGAATAATGTCACTCCAGAGAGCCTGATATGTGTGTGTGTGAGAGAAAGGGAGAGAGAGAGAGAAAGAGAGAGAGAGAGAGAGAGGGGAATATGTATGTGAGGAATATGAAGAGACCTCTACAGTATGGCATGGGTAAGATGTTATTTAAGCACTAGTGACAGGAAATCTGCACCTGGTCAGAGGGACTGGTTAAGTCCCTTTAAGGGAGGTGGTATTGGCTTTGAGCCTTGAAGTATGAGTATAAGTTCTCCTTGTGGAGAAATGCACACTAGACAAAAAAATTATCTCAAAGGCCTATGGGAACTAACATTGGATGAATATTTCTTATGTGTCAGACACTGTGTTTAGATCTTTCTGAATAATCTCATTTAAAACACAAACTATGTTACTGATCACATTTATTGATGAGGGGTTTTAGACAGAGGTAGGTTTTCCAAATTTAGTTACTGGTGAAAATGAAACTTTAACCCAAGTAGTCTGATATTAAGACTTGTGGTGTCCGTCAGTATGCTAACAAGTACTGAGAGAAATACTTCTTCCTGTCAAGTGTAACTATTCTTTCGTCTCCAGTTCTATAGCTTTGAGGATACAGGATACCCAGGATAATATCGTATTATGAGATTGTGGTTGGTGGTGGTGGTGGTAAAGATGCTTAAACCCTTGCTTTTACTAAATACTACATAATATAAAAATCTCCATTTCAGTAGAAAATTTTACCACACATAATGTTTATTTTCATAATGAAAGTGAAATCCCTGGAAAATTTAAACACTTGATAGTCCAGTGAGTATTGTGCAGAATGACTTTCTCTATGGAATATAAAACATTTAAATCTAAGGGAAACCTTCAAACAGGGTTTCTCAATCTTGGGCCTATTGACACTTGGGCTAATTAATTCTTTGTTGTATGTGTGTATCAGGTTGGGGGGGTGAGTACTATAGGATATTTAGCATCCTCTGTGACCTCCACACATTAGATGCTAGTATTACTCCACCATTTAGGACAGCTGGAAATGTTCTAGATATTGTCAGGTCTCCCCTTGTAGGATATAAACACTCCTACCACTCAGGTTGAGAACCACTGACTTTAGAAAAGCTGGTGCAATTCTGCAACTTTACACAAGAAAAGAATTAAAAATACTGTCATGAAGGTCGCACAAGGCTAAACAGTGGCAGAATTTTGATACATGTCAGGTATCCTTACCCCAAATCCATATTTCACATACAACAAACTGCCAAGGCTGTGTTCTATTTAAAACAATGCCTCCAGCACATAGGGTCTAAAAAGTCACATCAACTGTAACAGTGCAGACAGGTGGGCTAAACCCAATTTGATCAGTGAAAATGCATAATGAGAAAGGTCATAATTTATCCAAGGCCATATACTTAGTAGGGAAAAGAACCTAAATTCAGACTTGATGACAACTCTTGCTCTTCTCAATATATATGTCTGCCTCAGTTGACCAGCATGGGCTTGAGCTGAGGAATAAGCAATTGAAAAATCTTTGGGAGACATTTACGTCATTTTGTTTTGTTTTGTTTTTTTTCATTTCCAGCACTATGATCCTGAGTTTTTCACAGACAAAATGATAGCATTAGCCTTTTTTAAATTGGTAGGGGAAACTGCAAAGATATTTGCTACTTACTAGCTGTGTCTAGTTATGTATTTTTCTTATTCCTCAACGATTAGAGAATAAATGACCTCAATAACATAGAAAAATAATTAAGTTAGTTTATATTACAGATGTTCCTTCTTTAGAGACCTAACTGCTGATGATTTTCAAAGACTTGTGGGAGAGGTATGAAAGAAATCATATTCCAAAGATTTTGCTGTCTTGTATTTTGTTATCAGTCTCTGTCATGTAATGATAAGAAATCTAAATATTTAACTACCTGCCTCTTTCCATTCATCACTGAGCTGCCAAAAGAGAGGCATTTATGGAGATAAATGATCTCTCATTGGTCAAAATCCTAGCAGATCACTATGGTAAATTCTTAGTCCTTTCTGGGAAGTGAAAAGTAAGCATTTCCGAACTGGCCTCCCAGCTATTATTCTGCATGTGTGGTGGTTTCTCTATTAATAATGAACTTATTCTGAAAGTTTAACTACTGTTTAGTTTGTGTAGTGGCCTACATCAAACTCTGGAAATGATTAAAAGAATGAATTAAGAGCAAGATTTGTATATCTACATAGTAATATTTTAATTTAAATGTGATCCTCTGCTAACAGAAGACTTATCTGAATATTTAACTTATTTAATCCTTTCTGTGTGCAAAATGTGTATGTGTTTTGTATGTACTTGCACTAAAGTTGGTCAAATAAAATAATATTATAGTAGCTGTAAATATCTAGAATAAATTCAGAAATACCCTATGTACCTTCCAGAAATTTCAAAACAATGGAATTTTTAAAATCCTCCCTGCAAATTATCAGTTCTACAGCCTATAGAAGAGGATGCACATCTGACCCCTTCTATCTTAATGAATCACCAAGTTCTGTTGACAGCACTTCCTAAATATATCTCAAACCTGCTCACTTCTCTCCTTCACAGCCGACATGAACACATTAGCCACTGTCAGCATCTCATTAGGAGTACTGCAGTTGCCTTTTAATTGTTCCACATCTACTCTTGCCCTCTTCTAATTAATTTGGCCCAAAGCAACCAGAATGACCTTTCTAAAATGTAATATGGACCATGGCATCATCCTTTTTAAATCCCTCCTATGACTTTCCATTGCACTTGGGATAAATTTTAAAATTCATAACCCAGAACCATAAGGTCTGGTACAACCTAGTTCTCCCCAGTCTTTACCTTGGCCACTTTCCTCCTCCTCACTAATCTGCAAGCACACCCCAGCATGTATCAGGCTTACCCTGGTAGAGTCTTCAAACATGTTGTTTCCTGTTTCTGGAATGTTCTTTTCCTATCCCTTAATCTGGTCAATTTTTTCTCAATATACAGTTCCAGGCTTAAATATCACTTCATCTAGGAACCTTTGCTTGATTCTCCCAGTGTTCTGGTTATTCACCCTCTTGGCACTTTGTTTTTTTTCATTATAACAATCCAATATAACTTTGGAGCTAGTTTGATGTGCCTGTCTCATTAGGCTGTAAGGTTCACAATAGCAAAATTCTAAGTATGAGGCATCACAGGGGGCTAGCACAGTACCCATCATATAGTTGGCATGACATACAGGCTATTAGATGAGAGAGGGGGAAAAGAAAAAAGAAAGTATGGAACAAGTAGGGAGTAAAAAAAAAAAGATAAAAATGGGAAGTTCCTTAGCAATCAAATCCAGTGTTTTTCTCTTATTTTGTTTTTATTTTCCCCCATCCCCTCCTTCCTTCTTCATGTTGCCTCTGGTAACTAGTAATGTTTTTCACTGTGTCCAAAATTTGGTTTTGCTAGTATATGTTTTTTTGGTTGTTATTTCCACAGATAAGTGAAACCTCTTGATAGCTTTCACTTTCTGAATTATTTCACTTACCACTTAACTCATCTTCTTGGTAATTATTATGTGTATGTATGTATATATATATATATTTTTTTTTCCTGGAACATGATTCATAAGCTTATGGAAGTGATATATAATGAAAAGTTTATGCCCCAACCCCAGCTACCAAGCTCTCCCCCCAAACAATCAGGGCTTCCAATTACATGTCAGTGTTTTGTTTTTTTTTATAAATATGTCATTGGTTTATATATGATATACATTATTATATAAAGTTCAAAGATGCATCTTTACTCTTCATGTGAATAAACCTAACATAACCCATAACCGAAGTTCTAATGACCTCCCCACTATAAGAATCCCCCCTTTATATCCCTCCCATTGCTCCACCCCCCCTCAACTACTATGTTTTCAGAGTCTGACAGTTATTTTTGTAGTGATTTGCTAGTTCATTATCTTTGTTTATTTTCCACATATGAAAGCATCTGGTATTGTCTTTCACTTCCTGACTTGTGTCTCAATTTTCATACATGTTGTTACAAAGGCAAGATTTCATCTTTTTTAATTAACTGAGTAGTATTCCATAGAGTATATGTACCACAACTATTTTATCTGTTCTTAATGCTAGGAATTGACATTTAGGAAGTTCCCATGTCTTGACTTTTGTGAAAATGCTGCTATGAATAAGGGAATAACTTTGGCATTATTGTTGTCATATTCTTTAGATAATTACCTAGCAGTTGTAATGCTTGGTTATATGGTATTTCCATTTTCAGATTTTTTAGTAATTCTTATACCAATTTCCATCAAAACTGCATCAATTTATATTCCCACCAAGTCAATGAGAGTTCCTTTTACTCCATACCGTCACCAACACATATTATTTCATCTTTTTGATATATGCCATTCTCATTGGTGTGAGGTGATATCTCATTGTGATTTTGTCAATTTTGAGTGAAGAGCTGTGAAATTGTGTGTGTGTATTTTGTTTTTCTTATCTTTTGTTATGTGCCTTTTGGCCATCTATATGTCTTATTTGGAGAAGTAACTATTAAATCCTCTGCTCATTTTTTATTGGATTGTTTGATTTTTTTTGTTCTTGTTGTTGTTGAATAAATAACATACATGTTATTTATGTATTTTAGATGTCAATCCCTTGTCACATATATGAGAAACAAATATCTTCACCCAATCCATAGGAATCATTTTTGTTTGGGGGATGGTTATTTTCACTGTACAGAAGCATTTTAGTTTGATGCAATCCCACTTACTTATTTTTCCTTCTGTTTCTTTTGCCCTTGGAATGAATATTCACAAGAGTAATCTGTGATCAGTGTTTAAGAAAGTATCACTGATATTTTCTTCTATATATTTTATGGTTTCAAGTAGTATAGTCAAGTCTCTAATCAAATTTTAGTTAATTTTCAATTATAATGATAGATGATGATCTAGGTTTTTGTTTGTTTGCATGTGACTGTCCAAGTTTCTAGTACCAATTCTTAAAGAAACTTCCTTTTTTTGTTGTACAGTCATGGCTCCTTTGTCATAGATTAACTGTCTATACGTATATGGATTTATTTCTGGTATCTTTTATTTAATCAGTTTGTGTATCTGTTTTTGTTTCCATACCATACTGTTTTGACTATTATTACTTTATAGTATAAAATCAAGGAATAAGACATCTTCATTATTCTCATTTTTTCTCATTCATGTTTTGGTTATCAAAACACGATTTTGGTTTCCAAATTGGTTGACAGTTGATTCCCTTGTTTTGCTTTGTTATTTGCTTAGCTTTTTGTCCACATTGAAATAATTCTGTTAATGGTAATTATTATTACATAAATCTTCTGAGTACAGCATGTTTGGATATAAATAACTTCTAGCATGCTGGATTCCATTATACAGCTATTTCATTTTCAAATATTCCTTTCTTGTAAAACTATTATTTATCAAGTGACCTTGCTTTTATAGTCAAACAGGGAGATAGTTATTGGACTTCAAAGTCATTATTACAATTATTGCTCAGATTCTTTGCAGAAAATTTTTCAAGGTTTTATTCCAATGTCACAATTCATCTTAGAAACTCCAGCCAGAAATCCTAATTCATAAATCTTGTCATATAAAATTAGGTCTTAATTTTCTGTTCTCTGTAAAAAGTGACTAACTCCCTAATCAAGATTTTTTTCTACGTTTTGATTGGCCTGACCTTTTCAAGTTGACTAAATGTTAGTGATTTTTAAATAGCTTTCATCAGAGTCCTTGTGATTTTTGATCACATCAAGATTGGCCCACATAGAAAGAATGATTTTATCCAAAGATTTGTGAAAAGTGAGTACTGACAGATTTTTTCTTCATAAGTTGGCTTTAAAATAAAAATATAGTGGTGCAACCTGGTACCTCGTTTCTTTCTACTGGGGTATGTAGACATACTGAAGAGGGTTCCAGAGGAAGGAATCTAGAAACAGCCTCTTGTTGCTACGCTTTGTCTCTGTATGTGATCTTGTGCTATCTAGTTGACCATATGGTACCTCTGGTTTTTTGTTTGTTTGTTTGTTTGTTGTTTTGTTTTGTTTTGGTCTCTGAAAGAGACGTAGATTAGATATTCTCTAAGAAGCTCCCAGATCTAAAATTCTCTAATGACTGAAATAAAGTAAAAAAATTAATGAATTGAAGTCAAACACAGACTTTCTGTTATTTGATAGAAATATATACATCATACAGCTTATTCTTGGCTCTCACTAGGATCTGTTATAAACCGCATATGTTTATCACATTATATAAAACAAAAATCTTAGTTCAATTAATTCAGAAATTATAGATCATCTTGTACATTTGTATATATGTGTTGCACACTCATGTAAAATAAGCATTTTACTTTGCAGGTCTTAAAGTTATAGAAATGAAATTCAAATTATGGATTTAATTTTCAGCCCCAAAATGTTCTTCCATTAAGAACTACTAGCTTTACTCTTTTTGTTAGTACTAAATACTTTTTCTTGATATGATTAATATCCTATTTTCCACCCACTGTTTCATTATATAATCAATTGATGTGAAAAATGAAAGTGTCATGGAATGTCACAATCATTGAATATTCTTTAAAACTATTAACTATTATTTATTTCATAGAAGTTTTCATGGTATTTCACTAAGATTGCTTTTTTTTCTGTCTCATCAGAGTAACAGTATTACAGTTTTTTTTTAAAAAAATTATGTTGAAAGAGAAATGACATAATTTCTCACATAGCATTATTTGTAAAGGAAGAATATGTTGACAATTTTCCTTTTTGTGACACAATAGGAGTTGTGAGGGATTGAGCCATATGCAATTATTGTTTGACTACATAAATTACCATTTGAAAAGTATTCACTTTAAAAAGTCAAAGAAAATCAGTTTGAAGACACATATCAGGAGACATTGTACTTTAGTCTAAAAAAAATCGCTGAAGTTTTAGCAAAATGGAAAGTTCGGTGATTGCCATAAATGTAAATTTATTTCTAAAGAATAATGACATTTTGAAATAGTCAAAAACTTTTTATGGAGTCTGCTGAATCAAAAAAAAAAAACTTTCAGGGATATTGATCATATAGAATACCAAGAAAAGAGAACTAAAATTTGGTTGTAAAATTGTCCTACCAAAGTATTCAATCCACTGTTAAAGTCAAACATAGGTTCGTTCTTTTATCTAAAGAACAAAAACAAAAAACTGTTCATTGACTCATCTAGAGGCAGTTTAGTTTTTACTATTTTTTTATTGATGGCACACACACATATATACAGATGTGTATATATATATATATATATATACACATGTACATGTGTGTGCAAACAATAAAAAATATGAAGTGTTTATATATATATATATATATATATATATATATATATATATATATATATATATATATATATATTACATTGTTGTCTACCCTGGGGTTCTCCCATCACTTTATCAGCATTAACCATCTTAATCTCTTATACAACTTAGCAAAATTAAAACAAAGAGCCCAAATAAAATAGTGGGGAGAAGAACTAAAAAGACTTCTCCAAAGAAGAAATACATGTGGCCCATAGGCATATGAAAAAATGCACCACATCACTAATAGCCACAGAAATGCAAATCAAAACCATACTGAGATAACATCTTACACCAGTAAAAATGGCCCATATCAAAAAAAAAAAAAAAAAAGCAGGCAACACCAAGTGCTGGCGTGAATGTGGAGAGAAAAGAACACCCTTACACTGCTGGTGGGAATGTAAACTGGCTCGTCTTCTAGAGGCAGTTTATCAGAGAGATAGGAGAATGGGTTCTAGAGTCAAACCACTTAATCTGACAGTGTGGCTTAAAGACATTTCTTAACAACTTTCTGGAATTCAATTAATCCATCTGGAAAATGTTGGTTACATTCCCGTTTAGTTCATGAGATTGTTAAAAGGATAAAATAGGGTGAATAAGAATAAACATGGTACAATCAAGGCAGGTACAAAGCAACATCTCAAGCCTAAAAAGACAAACTCATGCTGTTTGCAGCCACATGGAGAGAGGTGGAAGGGATGCACTAGCTAAACTTGGTCAAAGAAAAAGATAAATACCAGATGATTGCACTTGTATGTGGAATATAGAGAAATCAAACAAAAGATCAAGAAAAAAAAAGTCAAAACTAACAAGAGGATTAACTGAAGCATACATCAAGGGAGGGGCAAGGGAGGGAGAACAAAACGAGGGAGGGCTGAACACAAGGGCATATGATCCATGGTTCATGGGTAATATGGTGGTGGGAGAACGATGGGACCTGCAACTATATTAAAAAAGTATTAAAATTAACAAGTTATATTTAAATGACAATGTTAGTTGCTGCTGATGTTGTTCTTATTGTTGAATAGAATGTGAAAATTGAAGTTTTGCCTGAAGTACCAATATATGATAATTATTAGGTACCCAGTTGAGTGTGAAGCAGAATACCCTGGAGAAATCTTTGAAATGAAGATGACACTTGATACATTTCAGTGTTTTGAGAATACAAAAGGATCTAAAATGGAGATACAGAGAGGAGATGGTCAGGTTTCTTTAGGGAAAGCCACTGAAATGTGTAATGTCTCATCTCACTCAGGCATGGTGAGCAGCCTACCTTCTTTACAGTTATTCCAAAGGGTGAAAGGAAACTTTACTGAAATCATTAATGTATATTAGCTAGAGCTGGGGCAAGCATGTATGCTGAGGTTGGGGCCAGAGAGAAGAAGGAGAGAGAGTTGCAGGGTAAAGGAGAGAGAAGGGAGGGGAGAGGGGAGAGAGAGAGAGAGAGAGAGAGAGAGAGAGAGAGAGAGAGAGAGAGAGAGAGAGGAGAGAAAAGAGAGGAGAGAGAGCAAGGTCATAAAATGAGGAGTACATTTGGTCCACATGGAAATAAAAGACTATCTGGAGACATTTTACAAGGTGAATACTCAGAGATGCTTGGGATGAGAAGATGGTGATCAGCCACGCAAAACTTGGCCATCTCAGATAAGCAGAGCATCTCAGAAACCTGGTCAAAGCTAGAAACCAATAGCAAATCCACAGACATACCTTGAGGTGAAAGATTCAGTTGTACTCACCAACCAAAAAAATAGTTCTGTCCTTTTGTCTATTCAGTCCTCCCTGGCCTAGGTGTAACTCTGATGAGAAAGGTAAGTAAGCTGGTCACATAGGTTGCCCATGAAAGATATGCCCAGAACAAAAATGCAAATGGGATTACTGTCACCCTTAGACTGCACACTGAGTCTGTACTTAACTTAAAGTGATTGTATGAGGATGGAATTATGGGAATGTCTGATTTTTAATTCAGTCATTGAACTTACGCTACTATAACCATAAATGTTCTTAAAAGTAAAGAAGCCAAAGGTTTCCCTAAGTTTAAAATGCTTATTGTTTCTCCTTTTTGTTACAACAAAAGAGAAACCATCCATGAACTTTATATTCAGAATATGTGAATAAATAGGAAGGATCATGACTTAACACAGAACCAATAAATAGTTATATGATTTCTTATTAGACTACCACATGATTTAAATGACCGTATGTAATGAATTAATTTCCAACACAAGTTTAATTAAGAGGAGAAAAATTCAGAAGACATGATTTTGCATCCAAGTACCTAGACTGTGTGGATAATATCGTGCATAGTTTATAAGTAAGCATAATCTGCAAACTTTCTATTAGATCTTAGTAACGTTTACATATACTCTCTGCATTAAACATTTTAATTACTTTTAGTCTTTACTTTGGGAATTTTAGATCCTAATATGGGGTATTGATTTAAGTGAAACCTTGTGAAACATGAACTGATTGATAATATTTAGCAAAAGGCTATGCACATGCAATATGTATTTTAATAGTAAATTTAGATTCACTTTAACTTGAGTTAAGTGGGGCAGGTACGTGGCATTCATATACTTGTATATATAAAGGATATTTCATTCCAAACACGAAAGATTACTCTTCAAATGTTGAAACAGAAATTGAGATCTTCAGAGTCATGAATATTTTCATCATAACTATCTCCAGAAATAATTCTAAATTTAATACCTAAAAATCTTAAGTTAATTCGTTTTTATGGTATCAGTTTTTCTTTTTAATTTTCATTATAGCTATTTTAAAATTTTCTTCTATTTTGATAAAATGTGTTATCTTTAAACTAGTGTTTGAAGCATACAGCATGATATTGTCCATCAGAAAGTCGACTAACATGTTGAAATAGAAAACCTATTTATACCAGATTGAACTAAGGCTTACATTTATTCAACATATTATAAAAGAAATTGAATTTCAGAAAATTTGTTCAAAACATTAAATTCCATTTTATTAGATAATGTGTTATCTAAAAATAGCAGCTTTGATCTAACTTGTCTGCAATTTAACATTATTGCAACTCCATGAATAAAGTATTCTACCCTTCAGATATCAAAGCGATGGTTCAGTTTGAATCAGTTTATGCTGAGTTTGGAAATCAATGTTGGAAGCCCCAGACGTAGATTAACCAATGGCAGGGAATGATGAAATTATTTAATAATAATGATGAGCATCTGTGCTTTAATATTTTGGATTATCCTTTGTGGGGTATATGAGTTGCAAATATATTCCAATCTTTGCTTTTCACTTAGATGCTGATAATGTTTGCTGTCATCATTAGTCATATAAAATCTTTATTTTATGTTTTTTTCTTTATGAAGTATTTTCTTTCCTCAAGATCATAAATATACTCATATATTTATTTTAAAACTTTGAAAATTTTCCTTTTATTATGAGTGTTTTCTATGTGATATTTAAGTTTGTGTCTAGTGAGAAGTTGGGCTTGTACTTTTATATTTTTCACATAGTGTATTATTCCAGAACCTTTTACTGAAGTGTTTTTCTTTCACTTCTTTTTGTTGCCTAGCTATCTAATAATGTTTCCTTATGGGTGTGCCTCTGATTCTGGGTTATCTGTTTTATTTTCTCAATCTGTTTGGATATCTAGCTGACTATCTTAGTTAACAATTTCATGCAAAAATTTGTAGTAAGTTTTGATAGCTGAGAGATAAAAGAGGTACCCATTAAGAATGATGCCATATAGATCCATCAATGTTGCTGAAATGTCAGATTGAGAAAGGCGAACACCGTACAATTTCACTTTTACATGGTATATAGAGCAAACAAATGGTTGAACTAGATAAAATGTAAATAGCTACCCTGTAAGTACAACTTAATGTTTAACATATGGGAAAGGGAAAGGCAAATGGGTAAATTTGTTGAGGGGTCCATTTTATGTTGAAATATATAATTGGACTTTTAGTGATGAACTTAACGTACTATATACACATGTTGATTTTTAATGATACACATCTGAAATTTAAATGGTATATGTACTGTTACTTCAATAAATAAAACACTTTATGTAAAAAAGAGGCACTGCTTGCTAGCTAGCCTTAGTTTCTTAACCTTTGCTATGAAATGTGTATTTTAGGATCAGTTTATCACATTCTTTGAATATTTCCATAAAAACATTTTTATGGATTGATTCGATTTTTTTATTTACTGCAGTCCATAAATTAATTTGGAGACTATCTTTAAAATATTGGATCTTCCCATACATGCTGTGTATATTCCCATTAATTTGAGCCTTTGTTATATGTGTGTGTACACAGATATATATGTACACAGATATAAAATTTTCTTCTTGGAAAATCATTACTTCCTTTGTTCAATTCATCAGGTCCAAGTTTCCTCATATAAAATAGAAATAATTACTTTTTTCCTGCCTACGTTTCAGGACTGTTTTCAAAATGAAATGATACTTATGAAACACCTGAATTATAACATTTTGTTCTTTGTTGTTTTTAATTAGAGGTATGGTTCTATTATATGCTTACTGATACTCCAAGATTTTCTGTGATTCTGTTTGATTCTCTTTCCCTTCTAGTGTAAAGGTTTGGGTCTCACAACTATTTAAAGTCATTGTTAGTCTCCAACACTAAATAAAATCATTGTTCAGTTTAATGACTTCTGCAGTGCTCAGTAAACCATGACTTTTTGATCATTTCATAAAGTGTTTATTATATCACCTACTATGTTGCTAGCATTGGATCAGTTTTGAGGATTATTTTCATTTTAGTAGATAAAATGAGAGGCAATAAGTAGTTTTTGAGGACTGTTACTAATGAGTACATTTTAGAATAATCAGTCTAGAGACCCTGCTAAATGTGAAAGTCATAAACATTATCTTCTTTATTATTACTAATTTTAGCAGAAAACAAATCTAAATTTTCTTTTTAAGTACTTTTGATAATGAAGGAAGTGAAATATAAGTTTTTAATTTGTCATATTTTAACTAATCACTTCAGTAACAGATAATATACCTAAATTATGTAATTGACAATTAATCATCTTTTTGTTTTATTTTTGTCAATGTTATCTGAAACTAAGATAACAGAAAATATTCACTTATTGAATGAATGAAGATGACTTGAATATATATACATATATATACATATATATATTTCAATAGAGATCTGTAAAAAAACACTGAATCCCAAGAAATGAAGCCATATATTTTTAACATATTAAATAATTACTTTTGCAATAGGAAAATTAATTGGAGGATGGTATCAAGATAAAAATATTTTAATAGATTTAAATAGGAATTAAATTTAATAAAGGAGATATTAGGTCCAAGCATTAAATTTTACAATCAAGGTCAAAAACTCAGATTGCAACTTAAGTATAATACTATTGCTAGGAGGTAATATGACCCTGTTAAATGTGCTGTGTCTACCTAAACATTTCAGGACTACTTAAGTCATATGAACAGAAGTCACTGCCTACACAGGAGAGGGTATTCATTGCAGATTCTGCATTGGCGTACTATGAGGATTGATTTTTAAGAGAGCTGTTGAGAAGTTAAACTGTATTCTAATGTAAATAACATAGTGGGTGAAAAAGATCTCATGACTTTTATATGAGACTAGAATTAGAGATTAGAAAATATTGGATGGAAAAGAGAAGCATAAGCAAGGGACATATATGTTCAAACACTTCATATGTTAGATGGAACCAGATTAAGTAAATTTACTCCATAAGAGAAAACCATTGAACTTTTAAAGGGAAGTTTCAGTTCAACCAAAGTTTTTTTTTTAGATCAATCAAATTACCTAAATATAATAAAGCCTCAGTTTTGATTAGTAAAGTGATGTATTTGGGTGACAGATTGAATGAGATTATTCTACAAGCCATTTATTTAATTAATGTGTTGAATACCTAAAATGTGCTAGGAAATGAAAATTTTTTAAATCACTAATCATTAATGACATATGATTCTGCTTTTTAATCTACAAGGTATTTCTTATAGCCATTTAATACATATAATTTTTAAGGAAATAAGTGATAACTATCACATTGCTAATATTACATAGATTTGAGTCTACATAAGGTCTGCAGATGTACTCCAAATAAGATGAGTCATTGGAAAATACTAACACGAGAAGATAGTATTCCATTCAGTTTTAAGAATGCATTCAGTAGTTGTATTGATTTGTCTATAGCAAAGAATTTCCTTCGGGACGAGATGGGGAAATTGATTGATGAAGTGGTGGTTGAAGAGAAGAAAGCATGAACAAGCTAGAGCAAATGTCTCAAGGTGTCTCACCTGGACCTGTGGCATAAGCATCACTTGTTAAAAATGCCAATTCCTGTCTCCCACTCCAGACCTACTATATCAGAAATAATGGGGTGCCAGCTACCAAACTGGTTCAACAAGGCCTTCATGTGATTGTAATGCTTGCTTAATTTGAGAGTCACTGCTGTAGACTGCTGCTGTGAAGTAGATGTGAGATATGATTTGGGAGGCAATCCATGGCTACTGCACATAGTAGAAATAAAAGATGCAGAGATCTCATAGCGTCTCATCACAGTGTGATTTATTGACTAACTTATGGAATGAGTAATCCAGAGAGCACTTAAAATAGCCAGTGTTGAAACTCTAGCTCTGAAAAAAAAATTTCTGGTAGTTTTTTTTCTTTTTTTTTATTTTACATTCTACTATTGCAAATGATAGAACGGGGTGTAGTGGTCTGCCAGAAACAAAGCCTATATATTTTGTTTCACAGATAATGAATTCCTTCTTCCTCTAAAACAGTGTTGGGTAATGTTCCAAAAAAGTAATTACAGGCCAGTTAGTAAATATATGCTGAGACAGTAGAGTGCCAGATAGCAACAACTCTATGTATGCCACTGCTGATTAATCAGCTACAGAACAGACCTATTTTTTGACTTAATATGGAGAAAGCACTCCATTAAGGGCAAAATTTGCATCTCAGTTACTGAACATATTTCCCCACTGTTTTGATCTTTTAGGTGTATATTTTCTTCTCTTTTGTTGAATAACAGAATGACAGTCAGGACTGCACCCCTTTTACACATTGTTCCTTCACCTCCTGTCATCCTCTTTCAGTCAATAGGCTTGTCAAGCTGTAAAAGCTTATGAAAGCGTTGGGAGTTAAAATCACAGCCAGTTCAATCTCATTTTCATATAAACTGAACAGTAAATTATTATATTGTAACAGTTTATCACTTTGGACCTAAATTACAACAAAGGAGTTTGGAAATCCCATAACAAAAATAGAATAGCCCATTTATATAGGCAAGTTTCTTAAAGTTGCTATAACTCTCAGTTCTAGCACATTTTATTTAACAGTTTAGTGTATTGGTTTGGATGGATAGTCATGATCTGCTGAGTTTTGCATTTTGTCTCTCTTTAACCTTAATTACTGAGACCACTTAGAAACCCATTTTAGGTTCAGCTGCTTCATATTCTAGGATTATCCTGTTCTGAAATCAAGGCAAATATAAAAATCTCTGTGTCTGGAAAGAATGTCATGGAAGAAATCACCATGGGGTTAGACTTGCTGCTTGTCCTCTTCTTACTTTGTGCACATTTTTTTCTGATAGATTCTTGGCATGTCATTTGTGATCAGAACTTTTCTTTATACTCATTGAGCTCTGTAGAGCTCCCCGGTCATTCTCAAATTTTGTCCTCTGTTCATGGAAAGAAAAAAAAATAATAGAATGTCTTGCTGTAACCTCCAGTCATGTTACTTCCCACTGACCACCTGTCCATTCTATACAGGTTTCTATCATTCTGTTTCTAACTACCCCAAGCTGATTGTCACACATGATGAGCCAGCTTGCTTTGCAATCTAAAAGATTAATATAAGTATCTTTTATTGGCTCTTAAAATCTCCTTGATTGTCAGCTGTACTGGATGTGGTCGGTATCCCATCTAGATTTCCTTAACCCGAAACTGCAATCCAGTCTCCATCTGCTCAGAGTACGGAGTTGCAACTCACAGCTGTCACTACCCCCACTCCTTCCCTCTCTGAAATATTGCCTTAGGCTCCTGGTTCTAAACTTTAACTTGCTTCTTAATCACACAGAAGACTCTTGTTAAAATCAAATGGCCGGGCTGAGCTCCCAGTTTCTGATTTAGTAACTCTAGATTGGGTTATGAGAGTTTGTATTCTATTAAGTTCCCAATGCTGCTGATGCTGTTGGTCTGGATAACAAATTTGGAGGGTAACTAGTCTCATCTAAATAGGTGCTTCATTGTCCTTGGAAACTGTTCCATTTCCTTTCTCCACAAAGCACACCACAGCCAGTGACTGACCACCACCAGCATGTAAAGGGACTATATGCTTGACTATATGGGACTATATGCAAGTCCCACTTGCCTCAAATTGGGACTATCTTTGTGCTTCATTCACACTCCTGCATTTCCTGGTGGAATCAGAATTAAATAGTCAACATCAGAAACCATGTTTTAGTGTAGTTCCCCCTCCCCCACCTAGGCTGCCTCTTTCACTGTCTTTCTCATAAAACTGCTCTGCCAATTAAATTACCTGACTGAAATCTCCAGTCCAGACCATGCTTCTTGGAGACACGGCAAGAAACTTGTAACTTCTGGCTTCCAGTCTCTTTAGCTCAATTCATTCAACAAACTTTTTCTGAATGTTTTTTAATTCCCCAGGCAGTATCCTGTTTATGCAGATTAATTAAGATCCATCCACTCTCTCAAGCAATCTTCCCTTTACTCAAGGAGTGGCTAAGTAAACGTTCAATTAAAACAGTACGGATAATACTATGCTACATCAGTGCTGAGAGCTTGAGATAGTAGAAGCTTTTATCTGGACCTTGGAGAATGCAATATGCTACATAATATGGGAAAAGATTCTCTGAGTTGGAGATTTGTGAGTAGGAAGTTTATTGGAGATATACCAATGGAGAGGTTGGGTGAGGCCTCCTTGGATGAACCAGTGGTAAGCTCTGGTTATGTCTAGAATTAAGGAAAGAAATCAGTAGATACAGACTGCCCACTGATGGGGCCATATCACTGGCAAAAGAAACTGTTTGGCCATAGGAATTCTTGCAGAAGGCCTCAGCTATATGGTATCATTAGCCAGTTCTCCCAGCTACTTGCTAATAGGTGCAGCTACCTACAGTAGGGACAAGGTGGTGAATTACAGCATCCAGTCCAAGAGACAAATGGATGCAGGACCTTAGAAAGCAGGTTGGACCTCATGAGAATAAGTTTGGGGGTCCTGCGTGAAAACTATTCACTCTAAAGCTTGTTCCTAGAACTATGCTTGTGATCAACTTAGTAAAATACATGCTCAGTTTTTGCCAGGCAACCATTAATCCTTGCTGGTCCACCCAGTGGGGATTTTAACCGGGTTTATTCTTAAGTACTGAATTTTTTAAATATCACAGATGCTGAATGCAAACTAAACCTGAGATTTCCTGAAAACATTCTATAGATAGACCTGGAAGAGTTTCAAACCTTGTTGAAATGACTCTGAGGTGTAATGCAGCAAGTAACAAATCTACCGATAAGCAGCAATCTTCAGAATAAACATATGTAGGCCCAGAGTTCAGAGGCTAAAGTCAATTTAATGAGAAAGCTGTCGCTATTCCTTTTTATGTGAATTAAATGTATTCCGAGTAGCCCAAGCCACAGCCTAACGGTAAATAGTCTGGCTGCAGAGCTGAGCATTTGTTTTATGCTGTTCTCAGGGTCATCTAAAGATGAATGTGAGTCACCTGGATTGAACAGTATTCTTTCCACTGTGTTCTAATGTGTGATGATAAAACTCAAGAACTAATTAAAGTAAATGGATTTCAATGTAAAATTGTTTATTTTGCAGTATATCGAAGCCAAACCTTGAAATTTATCATTGAGATGATACCATATTATTTGTAAAAAGGAATATAAAAGTTTATTGAATAAAGGGCAGCTATTAACAAGTCTTCATAAAGTTAATTAATCAATGTTAAGACAAAAGAAGACTCAAGTAACCTCATACCTATCTAGAGTAAACATCATAAAAGCATACAGATTTTACTTTCCATATTTAGTACCCGAGATCCAACCCATGCACACAGAGAGAGGAAATAATAGGTCTGCATCTCTGCTTGCAGTAGCTGCAATCTATCCTGATGGAATGGCCTCTGGTAATATTATGAATCTGCATAAAAGAATAGCAGACCTGGCCTCTAGAAACTATCTGCCCTCTGATATGTGTGTTTAAATTACCTTATGGCAAAGCCAGTGACATTCAAGGATCGAGAATGGGGTTAGAAAAATGGAAACGTTTCTCCACTTCAGGGGAGCTCTTCTGCCTCATCAACATCATTTAAGTGTTTGACCAAAGGAGTAGCATTGAACTTCAGCTGTCAACTTATTATAGAAAAGCTGACCATTTTCACCCTCCCATGCTCTAGCCACAGGGACTGGCAAACTAGACCCTAAACCACATTCAGGGCCTGCTGCGTATTGTGATAAATACGGTTTAGTTGGAACACAGTTGAGCATGTATGTTTACACACCATCTTTGGCTGGGTTAGTGCCACACTGTCAGAGTAGTGACCACGTGACCCACAAAACCTTAAATATTTTATTATCTAGCCCTTCACCGTAGGAGCTTGCTGACCTCTGCTCTGCTTTGCTCTAGCTCAACCTGTGCCAGATTTACTGATGTCAAGATCCACCTGGAGTACCATTTCAACCTACGGTTTCTCAAGCCTTTCCTTTCCTTTCCTTTTTTTTTTTTTTTTTTAAGAAGGGTATGATACTCTCTTTCCATATTTAATGATGTAATGTTGTTTTACATCTTTGTTAATATTTTGAGTGTATGAAATTTCTCCCCTCAGATGTGGTCACCAGCAATCTCCCACCACCAAAGTACCCATGATCCTCCACCAATAGTCCGTTGTGCTCTCACCCATTACCCCCTTTTCATCTCTCCCCTGCCCCTCTGAATGCTTCAGATCTATAATCAACTTTCAAGTCAAGCCATATCTTTAAGATTCTGATTCAGCAAGACTGAATGAGACATAAAAATGCGTATCTTAACAAGTACTTTTCAGAAAAATTGGTATATTTTACTCTCCAGTTCTCTTGCACACCACTGTTAGGTTCATCAAACCCATAAAAATGTTCTTCAAATTCTTCCTCAGCTCCCTACGTTAGTGTAAAGTACAGGCCAATGGAATGTGTGATGTTTTCACACATGGGGCTTGCTATTAACAGAGCTTGAGGGTCAGGGTTTGGGCGCAGGTTTATGAAGGGATCATTCTCAGAAATTAGGAAGTTATGGAATCAGTATAGGACAGGGCCAAAAAAAATAAGCAAGGAAGCATCTTAAGTCTGTTCCCAAAGGTCTCCACAGCATGAGTTGCACCACGGGGTTAATCCTACCTCGGAGGCATGAGGGTTGGCCTTCAACATGTGTCCATCCTATGCTACCAGTCAGTCATTTGGATATAGGGTGCTCTTGTAAAGGGCACATCTGAAAGTCATTAACAGCAGTGACTGGGGTCTGTGTGTACCTCCAATAAAAGATGGCCAGGACACAGAATATAGAGAATCCGGCACACAAATTAAAACCTAAATGAGTGAAATTATGATATACTTGGCCTGTGTCATATCTGCAACAGCCCTTTATTAGTGTTTAAAAGTTAACTTGAAATATGTTTTAAATGGGTACTTGAACATAAGAAAACATTTACTAGAATTAAAATCTTCAAAACCTTCTACCACCTTTGATAAGAGTAAAATGTGTCAAATGAAAGTAACTTTTCCAGTAAGTAATCATCATTTTGTTGAGCAATGTCTTTGACCAGATACTTGGTAAGCTGTTTTGCTTATGAATACTTTTTAGGATGACATGAGGTTCTTACAAATTTGAATGTGAACAAATATTGCAGACTCCAATTTGGAATAGGATCACTGTTGGAGATCACGTTTTCCATAGCCTCCAACTTCTCAAAATAGATATTCTAGCATGGGAGGTGAATCCTTCAATACAAGGTAATAGGATTGTGAAATGTAGTTCAGTTCTCCATAATTACTACTTACTTTCCAAGGAACAGTAATAGCTACCATTACTTGCTAGTCCTCCCAACCAGTAAGATAGGAACCAATTTCCCTATTCTCATCTAACATCAGTGGTATAATTGAATGTTTTATAGAAAGGGTCCACAGACTCTATTAAAATGTGTCTTGCTTATTTAACCCAAGTTGTTTTAATAAACCTAGAACTTATAAACCTAGAACAAAAAACACTTTCAAATATTTCCCCATTAGTCTAGGATTTTGCAACATACACCTTTAAGACCTCTGAGAAAGTTGGGGTGGAAGTGGGGACATAAGGGGCATATAATATTATTAAGGGTTGTCCTCATACTATGCTCAGATCAGTTCTCACTCTCAAGCTGCTCTCTGAAAAATGAGCAGAGTGAAGATCTGTGACCCCACTAAAGATTGTGTAACCTGAGAACTTCCCAAAGTCCTCTCTGCTCCCCCCACCTCAAGGCCCTGAAGGGCAGCTCAGGCAAAGAAGGTGGATAGTATTGTACTCTTTTTGTAGACCAGGCAGAATCAAATTTAAAACGAGCACTTAGAACCTTCCTTCATTCTATTCTGCTTTTTGTATCCTTGAAGCAAAGTTGATTTAACCATTTGTTGAAGTGAAATAACATTTCCTACAAATAACTTAGAGATATTTTCAACAACTTGAACAGAAAAACAAGATATGGTTATTCAGAGTAAATCTGTATTTTTAGAAGTTGGTGACAAAAATAGGACTTTGATTTTTCTCTTATGTATTTTGAGAAAAGGGAACAAAAGGCATAATGATCAGTGAAGAAGAGAGAATTGGCAGAGAATAGGACTTACCCATGATTCTGCTGTGCACTTGGAATTCTAAATCAAACCCAGGTGACTTCAAAGTTTATACCATTTTCAATTCTTACACACCAATTTCTTACAGCTCTGCTCAGGTGAGGGCTACAACATTCTTTAATTTGTCCAGACTATTATAGCAAGGGTCTAAAAATGTTGTTGGGATTTTTTTTCGAGATTGCATTCAAATATTTTGATTGTTTTAGAAACAATTTGCAGGTTAGCCATATTAGCTCTCTATACAGAATATATGCTTTTTCTTCTTTTCAAGTCTTTAAAAAGCTCACTGTAAATTGTTATAGTAGATCTTGCACATGGTTTAAGTTTATCACCATTCATTTGAGAACTTTGTTTTGGTTGCTAATAAAATTTTGGAATCATATTTCTCTTATTCCAAATTATATAAGATAACTAGTTTTGTCTATGTGTTATTGTTAAGTGTTTCATCAGATGGAGTAAAGATCTTGCCAAATTCAGTAGAGCTATAAATAGAACACTGACATGCTTATATTTACCCAAGAATTTCTAAACAATATTTCCTTTGATGATAGTTATACCTGAGAGCTTTACCTATACTCTGCATTTCTTTGTTGCAAATGCTTCACTTTAGCTCCTATCTACGGCTGATAAACCATGGGAACAATAAAGAGCGATGTGAATAATTCTAGAATTGACCATCAGTTTGAGAAAATCATGGTACTTCAAAATGAGATAATTCCTATTTTCCAGATAATTTAGCTACCAAGTGGGACATAATGAAGTAAATAAACTTCATTTTCATTAAATTGATCCTTCAATTTTTCTGAATCAGACAGTGTTGCATGTATATGCAATGAATTAATATGAAGATATTAATATGCTTGAGGGATATCCTGGGAGATAGTGGCTATAAACCAAACATGGCTCTGGGCACTCCCCATCCTCTTCATTGCACCCTTGTTTACTTTTCCCCCAACAGATGTCTGAGGACCACTGGCCACTCCTCCAGGAAATCTCTAGAGCTATCTATGCACCAGGCATGCATAGAAATGAATTCTAAGTTCTCTAATTATTCTTCCCAATCTAATTGCAGGAGATGAAATCAAAGGAGATCAAATTTGCCCAAATGACCAGACTTCAGTATCATTACAAAGCAATACATTGATGAGCATAAAGCCAGTGTGCTCTTAGGGGTTAAACCTAACCTTCCTCTACCTCCTCATTCAGATGAGCATGAAAATATCTTATCTACCTCTTTCATGTGTTTGTCCACTTGTTTTGAGGAAGAATATGCAGATAAACATGTTACAGAGCCGTGCATGTAGTAATTAATTATTTTGATTCCAAAGTCAGATCTCACTTCACATCCTAACTCTACTAATTAACAGCCCAACAATGAACAAATTAAATTTCTTTAACTCCTTAATCTGGTACTTCTAGTAAAAAAAAAATTATGATAATATGGAACCTGTTAAGTATATTTGTTTTAATGTAAATAATATTTATATATGTGTGTAAGTGCATATGCAGGTTTTATCCTAATGTCTGATCAATAACAAGCAAGTAATAATGTCGTATATTGATGTTTTTTGTCTGCTAATTTCCCAATTATTTTTAAGCATATAAGAATATTATTATTATGTTTAGGAATACAGACTATTACTCAGCAAAGACTGAATGTCTTAAGAACTGTTTCCCGGGTAATTGATTTTGAAAAGAATTTTGATAAAAATCTTGTATTTAGAGTGAGGGAAATAGTTATAAAGAATTTATATATATATATATATATAATATATATATATATGAGATCCACAGTTGATTCTTATGATATAAGAAGATCTGAGAAAATGTGATACCTGCATTTTATCTTAAACTAATTTGGTCTATTCATGGTCTTTATTCATTATATAAGAGAAGAAAAATAGTCCTTTGGTTTAAAGTTATTGTTTAGGGCACAGTCTCTCATTCAGCCTCATTATATCTCTGCTTGCTGTAAATTTGATGTTGCTCAGATGTGTCAGGTCGTTAGGTGGTTCCACAAGCCCTCATATTGCCCGGAAAAACCTCTGTCCTTATTATTAGACATCTTGTTCCTTCTGAGATAAAATCCCTTGTTCTCTAGCCATGGATGAATTTCTCAAATGCCCGAACACATTGTGGGCCTTCCAATTGGATTAGTGAACAACAGCACTTTTGGGTTCACCTGAATTCTCCTTAGGTTGCAATGGCTCCAGACCTATAAGTCTCAGCTAAGTTTACTCTGCAGCCTTCCAACCAGGGGCATAACCCCAGCATCCTCCAATGGACCAACTAGTTCTACTAAAAGCCCTCTGGTAGAATCCAGCTAGAATATGCTAAACACCATGGAAATTATGAATATTCCAACTAGGGTGAATTTTGTCATGTGAAATGTGGAGATTGTGTTTCAGCCTTCTTTTGTCTGTCCAGTATGTCACCTAAAACCTGAACAAATCATCAACATATGCTTGTTGAGAAAAATGTATCCACTCTTAAAGGCTATGTTTGTGACCATACACATGCGCACATGATTGGTGTGAATGTAGAAAATACAGAAACAACACCAGAAATAGAGGAAAACATTGTGGGCTATTTTAGGATAATAATATATTTTGAAAAGGCTCACAGGCTGTTTTTTGATTCAGCCTCTGGATTTATAATGTAAAATTACCCTTTGTACTTCATCAGTTCCTCTAGTCTATAAATTCCTTGTCATGATTCTGAACCAAAATTCAAAGAAATGCCCTGAAACTAGCACAGTCTCTTCTCTTTTTCTCTAGTCATTTTTATGTAGTGCTGAACACATAAGTGGTGCTTTTACCAAGCACAGGAAACAGATCAAGACCCTGACATCAAATTCTTATGGGGAGAGGCTTTAAAGTTTTTTTAGGTTATCTAAAAAAAGACAGAAAAAAAACCCCATTGAAGAGAATGGGGGGGGGGGCGCAGAAAACAACCACAAGGATTTCGGAGGCAGGTTGACATTTTGAGGTTAAATTGAAACGATGCCTTCATTGGAGTTAGCACATTCTCGCAGGTTTGGGGTTCACAGCGCTTTGCAGTGCTGTGGTATTCAGAACTAAATAACTGTTGTCATTGCTCTGTAATTTGGTCATGAGATATCTGGTTACTTTCAGACAAAAGAAAATGTCTCCTAATAATGGGGTTTTGTTTGAGTCTGCTCTTTCTTCCAGAAAAGAAAAAAACAACAAAACAACAAAAATGAACTTAAGGGTGTTATCTCTGTTCACATTGAGAAAGAAAAAGAAGCTTTAAAAAGTTTTGCTTCTCCCTCCCTGTAGCAATACTTGTCTGGCTTTTCATTAGGGGGAAATGTTACCTTCAACATATTCTGTGTATGAAATAGACAATGCCAGATGCTTCAGATGGTCATAATGGTGAAGAATACGGAAAAGGAGGCATCTTCCTACTGAGTTTCATTTAAATGCAGAGGGAAAAAAGCCCTTTGGGTAAATTAGCACTTGGAGGATTTAGCAAAAGTGGATTAACTATGACAGAGTCCCCTAACACTTCTATTTGATGATTTTGCAAGTCTTATTCCTGGTTACCTGGGATACTACCCTGCTTTGGGATGCCATGGGGTCATTAAAATGTGAGACAGAGTCTCCGGAAAAGAAAAAACTAGATGAATCCCGATTTACGAACAGTGTGTCTTGCTAAATAGCATTTCCTTTAACTGACCATATCTTTCCCTTGGTGCTAAATTTGTCCCTCACATACTCATCTGAAAAAAAAAAAAAGCTGACTGTGAACTTCAGCTGCCAGCAACAAAGGGCTGTTGGGAATCTCTGTATGAGAAATTTACTAGTGTGCTCTTAAAAACTCAGATGTGGAAAATAGGGTGTTTTTGTTTTATTTTGTTTTGTTTTTTTATATTTCTACATTGGTATTGAAAGCTAGTCTCTGTTATGCCATAGGAGTAAAGAAAGGGAAAATGAAGGTTAGACGGAGGTGGTGACTACCTTTAGGGGAAGAGTGCACATATGTGTTGACTACCCCTTATATTCAGTATTCCAAAATTGACAACTAGCTCTGAAAAATCAAATGTCTTTGATTCATCCTGACTTGGATGGATTTGTTGGTTCAGCTTTATCTGACCTACTGTGATTTACTTATCTTTCCCTCTCTTGATTTGACTCGTCATGTTTCACTACAGAAATATTTGTATATATGATCACAGAACTGGTACAGCCAAGGCTGAGAGGTCTACAGAAAAGTTAGTGTTGTTTTTATACATCTGAAAATTTTTGAATTTTGCAACAGAAAATTCTCAATATTGGAACAGAGCATTTATATAGTTTTCTCAACTGTATGAAGTGTTGTGCTGACTACTTTACAAACTTTATCTCATGGAAGCCTTACAATCTCCCTTGAAGGTAGACTTTGTTCTGATCTCCAAGTTTATACATGAGAAAACTTGAATTGTAGAAGTGAAATTAGTCACTAAAGGTCACTCCAGTTATATATTATTTCATAAGAAACGTCCCTGACAATAGTGTCTTAAAGCAATGCTTTATTGTTTTCAATTACTTTTTTTTTTTAAATTTAAACTGGGCTCAGTGGAGAGAGTTTCATGTGCAATTGCTTTTAGATAGAATCTGGGAATGGAATCTTCTAGAAGTGTCTACACTCACCTTACCTACACCACAGCTAGAATACCTGAGGCTACTCAGGCATCTCTCTCCTTTCTGGGTGACTGCATCACTCCTATGAACAGGGTGGTCTCAGTGTAGTCAGACCTCTTACATGACATCTGGTACTCCCCAGACTGGAGGAAGTGTTCCAAGAGACAAAAAGTAGAACTTGCCAGTCCAGACAAAAAGTGAACTTGCCAGTTCAGAAACTGGCGCCATGTCATGGTTACATTTTTCTGTTGGTAGAAACAGTCAGAGTGGTCACTCTGTGGAAACATAGACACCAGTTCCATGTAGAGATAGAGGCTGTTCACTCAAAAGAGAACCTCTGAGTCTCAAACCTAAGTCAACCTTTTGCCAGTTCATTCACAATGGAGTAAAGCTCACTTCACACCCTTGTCTCCATCTGAATGGTACCCCAACCTTGTGACATTCTGTTCCTCAATACCCCATTTCCCCCATGGGAAATGCTATGCTGCAAGCTATGCTGCAAGAATATTCTGAGAATATCAGTCTGTGTTCTGTGACATATTTAGGGTGATGGGTGGGAAGATTCTTTGTCTCCTCTTCAGCCTGCTTTTACCTCAGTGATTCTGACTATATTTCCATTTTCCAGCTCCATTCTCAATGACAGAAACTATAGAGATAGCAAACAGAGATGATAGAATCAAAGAAGAAATAATCTGAGGAAGGAACAAAAGGTGAAGGGAACTTTATGGAGCATTCCAACTATAGTGAGCATCCATGCTCCTTCCTCTGCTCCCCTCTACACCAAAACTATAATGTACTCCTCCTAGTAAGTATAACACTAGCCCATGTTTATTTTTGTAAATATTTGTCCCAGACCCTATCACAGTGACTGGCATGTTTTAGTTCCCATTTCTGTGGCAGAGATGTAGGCATGAACCTCTATTACTGAGGACCTGTCTTTAGGTTTACCTCTTTGCAACCAGAAAATAGAAATACAATAGCTGGATTGGTGTTTATTAGCTAACAAGGTTTTAGTTTTGACTATAATGAGATCCTGTGCTGTTTTTGCCTTTGTGAGTTAATTTCAAGCTCTGGTCACTCAGAGACAAATCTAGAGGGCCTTGAGAATTGAGGTTCTGTGCTGATTTGGGAAGGAATAATCACATTGCTGTTCAGAGGAAAGTAGATGCAGTTGAGGTCTCAAGGGAAAATCAAAGCTTCACTGGGATTTAACTAGCTGGCAGTCATGATTTGGAAGCCTATCCCCATTTGGCCAAACCTATCACATGTGTCAATATGACATGGTTCTTCCAGGAGGCTTCTGGGAGCGATACCCAGGGCTGGCAGCTGTGCTGATAAAATCCAGCTTAACAGTAGCGCTGCATAAGTCAGCCTTCCTCAGAGACATCTGGCATTTGCTTTCCAGTTCTCTCTCTCAACCTCACCTTCCAGATGCTGAAAACAGAAGCAGCTTTCTTTCCCTGACCCCCCTCCCCCACACACACACCTTCACGATAGCTACAGGATTCACTGCTGGCATAAAAGAGCTTCACAGTTTCCTGACTCCACCCAGGTTTTCTTGTGAAATGAAGACTATTGATGGCTCCTTCTTATAAAAACAAATATCACTTTCTGGTACATTGGTGAATTCTAGGTCATTAATACAAGGTGCAATTATCAAGCTTAGCTTCTTAGGGCTTATACCCCTCTTGTTTGAGTGAGGCTGCTACTGTGGCCAAGGACATTTTCTAGGAGAATAGTGAACCTTGGGTGCCAAGAAAATAGTTAGATCCAACAGCCATGGCTGTGCCAAAAACACCAAGGAGAGGCCTTGCTACTTTCTAGGTGCTAGAATTGTTACCTATCAACATGGAAGGACCTTCAGGATCTTCCCATACATCTGCTCCACTCTGTCTATTAAAAAATTGGGACCCAGGTAGGTAAATCCCACAGATCTGCAATGACACTATTGCCGAAGGCTGGCTTTCAGATTCGTCCCAGCTCAATGAATGTTGTATTCAGATGAGAATATCTTTCTTTGTCCATTTCATCTCTTGAGTGTTTTATTCCGACCCAAACTCTCACACCCCTATGATTTTTGGTCCTGTCACTTCAAAGCTCTCTTTAATTTTCTAGATCACCTTTAAAGGGTAGGTGTGTTGGTTGAGAGAGCATTCCTTGTTCGTGTTCATTTACTACCAGTGTGGACAAATTTGACCTCTATCCCTCTTGAGCAATTGAGCCCATGTTGCCAGGGAAACTTTCATACCTTTTGGTCAAAAGATAAAAGAGAGGAAGATTGGGTCTGCTGATAGTTATATAACCTTTCCTTTAATCTTGCCTCATTGGCAGCAGATAGAAGAGACTTACCCCCTCAGGAAAGATTATAACTCCAGGTTGGATTGCCCACTCTACAGCAGCTAATGAGGAGACCTATACAATTTGCAAGGGTCCCTAAGTACAGGATCTAATGACAAAAACTCAGTTAGGGTTTGTGTCAGAGAGGCTCTGCTCACTTGCTCATGGTTGGACAGCTGTTGAGTCTTATCTAGATGGGTCCGTGGCAATCTCTGTGAGGGAGCAGAGATGGCATAGGGTGATGCCACTGCCTTTGACCTTTCTGTTTAACCTAAAATACTATCTTTCTCAAGAAAACAGATTGGAGCTGGCATATTGCTTTCAGCAGCAGGGATCTGGGGTCTGGAAACTGACAACAAAACTAGGACTTCTTCCCAAAGCTTGGAGCTGGAAGTGGAGCCTATCTTTCTCAGATCCTTCCCATGCTTGAAGCCAAACACTGAGCTTGATTTCCTAGCAGCCTCAGCCCACTTTGGGAGCAAGGACTGAAGAAGGAATCTTGGAAGTTCTATGAAAGAGTCTCCTCAACAAATCTTATAGCAGAACCTGGAAATACAAGAACCAGGACATAAATCCTTTCTTCTCAATGAACAAACCTCATGCTTCTAACAGTCAAGACTCCTTTACTTCCTTCAGTCAGCCAATGAACCATAAACACTAGCATATTTAGTATTGAGTCAAGGCCAGGGAATTTTGTTTTCCTTCCTCTTCTAATTTGAATAGAATGTTCTTTTAAAAAGAATAGATAGTTGCTATCATCAAAATAAATGCAAACTTAGAAGGATAAGATGCAAGAAATAGCCTAACCCACAAACCCCACTAGTAGAAAGCTACTGCGATGACAAGGCAGATAAAGCTTTAACTTTTTTTGAGAATTAATGTCTGAGAGGTTTTTGTTGATTACCATAATCATCTCCACTTACCACCCCCTACTTGAAAACATGGTAGTTAGAACCCATAGGATAAAATAATTAATCTCATCATAGTATCATTGACTTTTAGTCGCTAGGTCAAAATTGGCTCCAGGTTTAAAGGTCCAGTTGCATTTGTAGCTTCAAACTCTTTGAGATGTATCTAATCTTCCTCTCTAACATCAACTGTTGGCACTCCCTTCTACCCATGCCTGTGTATAAACTTTCCCAAGGTAACTGCAGTGCTGGTCTACACTCCCTGCTGCAGTGCAATGTCCATCTTCTTTGCTCCTACTGGATCAGCAATTATGGATCCTGTAAGTTCCCATCTGCCCTATTTCTCCTTCAAGCAAGGAGCTTGTCATGGCTGGTATCAGACATTCCTGATATATCTTTATGAATACACTTTAGAGAATGTCTTCTTTGTTGAGCCCAGACTCAGAGTATTTTATTCCTCCCATGGGATTTCAGTTGAAAAGATGTATCTTTCATTTTTGTCATTTCACCTATCACCACTGGTGCTAATAGCCACCACATTGTCCCTTAAACAATGGTAGTTAGAACTTTCAGAAGCAAATGTGTAGCCCATCTGTAAGCAAGTGTCTCTCTTCCCAACTACCTTTCTAGCTATATTTGATGAGCCCCAATTTAATTTTACTTTTAAATATGATATCTTACGTTTTATATATCATTTTTTGAAACTCCTCTTTTAAACAAAAGGCAACAGTGAAAGGGAAAAGAAAGGAAGGGAAAGCAAAGGAAACAAAAGAAAAAGAATCCAAACTTAAAGCTTTTTTTTTAATGATTCTGTCACCCAGGAAAAAAATTTATTTTCCCTCTGACTCTCTTTGCACTTTTAAGATGCCACTGTTACAGAATTTACATCACTGTATGTCAATTATCCCTTCTCTTGCACTTCTTTCCTACTGACTGCAGATTCTTTACAAAACAAGACACCAGGACTACTGATTACTTTTCTGGGGATTCCTAGCTTCTGGCTTAGTTCCTGGCTGAAGTAACTGCTCAATATATGTTTATTGAGTGAACGGTACCTGAAAGGTAGCTCCAAAGATTTAATCCAGTCACATAAATTGATTTAACTAATTGGAGTTTTGTTCAAGATTTAGACTCATTCTCTGAATCAGTCTTCTGACCTTCAGAACTTTATATGTGACTAGTCACAAACATATTTTTCATTGTACTTGTCTCCAACTGACTTTTAGCAAATAACCTGCAGCTTTACTTAATACAAATCAGATCATATTAAATATAATTAAAAATCTCTCCATGAAATAGGATAAGATCCCATTGGGGCACCACAAAACACAATTATACTTTCATGGCATATGCTCTTTTAAAGCAAATCCATTTGTGAATATTAAAGCCTGACAATCTTTTCTCATAGTTGGTATCATCCGCTAAATCACTCTGTACACCAAATGAGAATTAAGAAGCCATTGTATTATCTCTATCCTGGATTATTTCTCTAAGCAAAATCGGCATTGGTACATACCAAGGCCTTATTTGAATTTAATGGCAAATAAGTTCTGTCACTCGAACAACTAATCATATTCATTCTCTTTAATAGATCACAAAATTCTGCAGTATGTGTATCCCAGTTAACATGGGGTGGGTTCAAACTTCTTTTCTTTACAAGTTAAACAGGTTTGGCTACTAGAATATTTGTTCTCTTAGGCCTGCAGTTATTGATTGTGATTTCCCTCTGTTATTTGGAGAAATCCTAGGCACAGGAAGAAAGAAGTGAGTGTTCTTAACTGAAGAATGGAGAACTTTACACATTGTTTTTCAAGCTGGGAGATAGAAGGATTTGATAGTTCCTTCAGATAGTCATAGACACTTTGTCATATAGATTAAGGGACAAGCAAAAGTGAATTGGCCACTGAGATACATGTTACATTCACATGCATTCTTATGCATTGGCAAATGCACTTATGGATCAGAGCTTCCACTGGATATATGACAGTCACTAATTGTAGTTCCTTTCAAGGATGCATAGCTTCCTAGATAACATGTCTCATTGGTGACTTAAACATTTGGGAACATCTTTCAATGTAGTGTTCAGTATTCTCAAAACACAGAGCTGTCTCAGCCAACTTAGGATGAGTCACCATTCCTTTTATTGGTTTCAGCACCATCAAAAATTGGAAGGCACAGTAAAGATTATAATGTAAGAAGGAGAAACCTAAGACTCTGTGATAAATATGATCATTTTATTCCCTTGGTTGCTACAGAAAAACAGCTATTTTAAACCTCTCACAAGGAACCTCCCTTAAGTTGCAGCCTCATTTTCTCTTCATAATCTGCACTCCCTACAATTTTCAGTCATTCTTCTAAAATCAGTTTATTTTTCTAAGCCATGCATTAATATTCTACTGCTGCTGTAACCATTACCATAAAATTAGTCCTTTGAAAAACCATGCTAAGTTGTTATTTTATAGTTCTAAAGGTCACTAGGCTAACATTGAGGTATTGCTATGCCTGTGTTGCTTTCTGTTGGTCTGGGGAGAAATGATTCCCTTGCCTTTTTCTGACTCTAAAGGCCGCTCACATGCCTTCTCTGGTGGTGCCTTCCTCTATCTTCTGGGCCATTAGGGGCTAGTTAAGTGCCGCATTGCCTCTTCCTCACACTTATTATCCTTCCTCTTTCTTCTGCTTATGTAGACCGTTATAATTACATTGGGGCCACTCAGGTAATGCAGAAAAATTTTCCTATTTTAAGGTCAGATAATTGACAGTCTTGATTCCATCTACTACTGTAATTCTTCCTTGCCATGTAAAATAATCTATCAGCAGGTTCCAGAGATGAAGATATAGACATTTTAGAGAGGAGAGTATGTTACTCTGCCTCATACCATCTTTCTAGAACTCTCATCTCCTCCTTTGTTTTATTTTGTTTTTGAGACAACATTGCTTTACAACACTGTGTCATTCAAAGGCATAGGTTCGAATCTCAGACGTATGTCTCCACAACATACCCATCACCAAGACACCCATACTCACTACCCTCCACCATCCTGCATTGTGCTTCCCTCCCCACTGTGTCTTCCCTCCTCTATTTGTAACCTTGATTCCATAGTCAGTTTTCTAGGGTTTGATATTGGTTTGGTTCTAACTGACCTTTGTTTTATTTTTTCTGCATTCCACATTTAAGTGAAGCCATCCATTAGTCTTTCCCCTTCTGATTTATTTTTGCTTAGTGTTATCACTCCAGGTCCATCCATATTGTCACATATGACAAGAGTTCATTTTTAAAATTTTTTTCATTTATTTTTAAAATATTTTTTATCTGTTTTACTTTGCATCATTATCTACCCCGGGGTTGTCCCATGACCTTGTCACCCATGAATCATCTTTTGTGCCCCTCCCACTCTGACTTCCCCCCCTTCTCATGCTCCATGCTTCAGTTTTGCTGAGAATTAGTTTTAAATTTTGTTTCTTTGTTTGTTTCTTTGTTTGTTTGGTTTCCCTTCATCCCTCATATAAGTGAGACCATAAGTATTTCTCTTTTTCTTTCTGTCTTATACCTGCTAGCATGTTTCCTTCTAGTTCCATCCATGTTGCCAAGATATAGCTGAATAGTATTTATTTCATTGTGTATCTATACACCACATTTTTGTAATCCTCTCCTCTGTCTTTGGACATTTAAGTTGTTTCCATAACTTGGCTATTGTAAATAGTGCTGCAGTGAACAGAGGGGTGTGTATATCCATTCAGATTAGAATTTCTGAACTCTTTGAGTAGATACATAGGAGTGCAATGCTAGATCATAAGGTAGATCCAATATTTTTGGATCCAGTTGAGATCCAAAAATATTGGATATATTGGATCTCAATATTTTGAGAACCCTCCACACTGTCTTCCACAGGGGCTAGACAAGTCTGCATGCCCACTAATAGTGTATAGGTCCTTTCTCTCAGTATCTTCACCAACATTCGTTGTTTCTGGTCTTTTTGTTTTGGGCCATTCTCATAGTCATGAGATGGAATCTCAGTGTAGTATTGATTTGTATTTTGATGATAGTGATTATGAGCTTTTTTTTTTTTTCATGTGCCTGTTGGCCATTGGTATATCTTTTTGAAGAAGTGTCTATTTAACTCTCTGCTTATATTTTGATTGAGTTATCTGTTTTCTTTATATTGTATGAGTTATTTTTTCTGGATCTTGTATATAAACTCTTTGTCAGTTAATTTTATGGTGTACAAATCTTTTCTCCCTTTGAGGTTCTCCTTTCTTCCATATATACTCTTAGACTTACCTTCTTTGCCATAAGTAGCTCTCCATAGACACCTGTCCATGCACAGGTTTGTTTCTGGGCTTTCAATTCCAGTCCACAGCTCTGTGAGTTAGTTTTTGTTCTGTTCTGATACTTTCGCTTATCATAGCTTCTAGTATAGCTTGAAGACTGAGACATGACACAACTGCTCTTCCTTTTTTTCTTTTTTTTAGACTAGGTCTCGCTATTTTTGCTCAAGGAACCACAGGCTCATGTTGCCCGGGATACCACAGACTCAAGCAATCCCCAGCCTCAGCTTCCCAGGTAGCTGGGATTACAGACATGTGCCACCACGCCCAGCTATTTTTTTGGAACGAGGTCTTGTTATGGTCCCCAGGCAGGACTTGAACCGCAATCCCTAGCCCTGGATGCTTCATAGGCTGAAGCTTACAGGCACGAGCCACCATGCCTGGCTTTTTTTTTTTTTTTTTGATCAGGATTCTTTTGCCTCATCTGTTCCTTTCCTGGTTCTATGTGGATTTCAGTAATGTCTCTTCTATTTCTTTGAAAAATGCAAATGAAACTTTAATGGGGACTATATTTAATCTGTATATTGTTCTAGATAAGATGACCATTTTGAGAATGTTAATTCTTTTAATTCATAATTAGAAAATATCTTTACACTTTTCTATGTCTTAGATATATTTTAACACTATCTCACATTTTATTATATAGGTCTTTCACCTCCTTTGTTAAGTTTACTCCTAGACATTTAGTTGCTTTTGTTACAATTGTGAATAGATTTGTTTCCTTGATTTTATTTTCTTCTTGCTTACTGTTTGCATATAGAAATGCAATTGATTCCTGTAATTTGATTTTGTACTTTGCACTTTAGGGTACTGGTTGTTTTTTTGTTTTTGTTTTTGTTTTTTTTTTTTTTTGTGGAACAACTAGGGTATATATATATATATATATGTACATATAGAGAGAAATATATATATATATACATATACATATATATATAATTATGTCTTCTGCAAGCAATGATAGCTTTACTTCTTTCCCAATTTGGGTACCTTTTATATTTTTCTCTTGCCTAATTAATCTAGCTAAAACTTCCATCTATGTTATGAATAGAATTAGCCATTGTGCCACAAAACCAGTGAAACCATTGTAATCAACTTAGGCCACAAGGAGAAAGGAAATATAGGATATTGATAATAGGCACTGTGTCCTCAAAGAATATGTAAGCATTTCTATACCCATACCTCCGTTATAGTAAAACCTTAATCTTTAGTATATATTAAAAAATATTGACATATTCTTTTTTTTCCTTTTTTCATTTGATTTGTATTTCAATCACTCATATATCACACATAAGAATTAAAGAATTTGAGAACAAGTTGTAGCCCTACCCTGCAAAGAAGTTGACCAAGGTTGACCTTCAGTCAAACACTACCACCTTCTTATTGCAATACTCATGAAACCACTGAGTGGATTGATTGTTAAATTAACTAGTTTTAAATAAATTAATGTTCTTACAATGAACTAGTGCCTTAAAAGTTGTCAAGTGTTTCAAGTTCCTACAAGAAGCAATGTATGAACCTAATACTATTAAGATGAGCAAAGACAAACACCAATAAATGGAAAAAATAACATTTCTCCAACTTCCCAGCCTCTCTTCATCAGCCACAGATAGTCAATCTGATTAGATCTGACACAAACAATTTGATCAGAAGAATTTTGTTGTTGTTGTTGAGGATGTGTTTACTTGTATATTCAATATAAAAATGAAGTTTTAAAATGAGTGGTGATATAAGAAAAATGAAATGGCTCCATCTTAAAAAAATAGCAATTAATTATCTGCATGGAAAAATAAACATGAACTGCTTGCTATAGAAGACGGAGCTTTTGGCGGGAAGAGCTCATAGAAAGAGGAAGCGTATGGAAGTGCCAGTATAGGCTACAGAGCTTACTACACTAAGTTATGAATTTGTTCAGTTCTAACCATGCTAGGAAACTAAGTCTTATCCTCGTCTGTGTGTATTACCTGTATCCTCTAATAGGGCCCAGGCCATAAATCATAAAGAAGCTGTAAAGCCCCAGCGAAATCCTTAGCATTTTAAATTTCTACTTTGCTTTCAATGCTTAGAAAATAAACTACTGTTTATGAAAAGTTTATGAAAAATTCATTTTCTGTCACTCAGCAACACAAAGCATTACAAGAATATATTTACTTCAACATTCAAATAACAAAGTAAATTTCACCAGCAATTTAGTGCACCTAGCATACTATAAGGTCATCTAATAATTAGTGAGTCTTTTTTCTGAGCACTATGATCTTCCATTCATCTTTTTCATTAACTTTTAAAATATACATACCAATATTCATTTGATAGGAAATGACGGGAGAATTTCAGCTACAAAATGTTCCATCGTATGAAGGTTGACTGTTTTATAGGCTAGGAGATTTTCATAACTTCTGTTCCAACATCATAGAGAAGCTTCCTTCAGAATGTTATCATTGAGATTATAGAGGCTACAAGATTTAAATTTCAAAGTGAGGATTGCCCATTTTCTGTTCATTTTAAGCACTGCCAGGCAAGCTCTCTGATGCTCTCATCGCTTGTTTAATGTTTTTCACTCTTCCAGCTACTTTGGGAATCAAAACCAGATCACAGAGGAGAAAAAACTTTTTTTCCTTCCTCCCCTTCCCAGACAAGATTTTTTTTCTGCATTAAATCTATTCACTGATCCAGGAGTAGCAGCTTACCCATAACAGCAGCTTCTGGAGGTGCTCGGTGAAGCATGGCGAAGGCCCATAATGCCCGACTAAAGCCATCAGGAAAGTGGGAGATAATTCTAAAGAATTCTGAGGTAGAATGCCCTACATGCCGTGTCATTTCGTTGCATGAATAATTTCATCCAGCTTTTGCTTTAAAGGCCGGGAACTGCGGGAATTGAACAGTGCTCACATAAAGAGTTGTATATTCTGTGTCCTGGGACAGAATGATCCATTCTTCCCTTGTAAGGTGCAGTGGCTGAAGTTCCTATAGGTATTCCCTCAAGAGGCATCACATTAGTATTTACTTTAGGAATAATGTATTAAATTGCAGCGCAGAGCAACGATTGGTGAAATTAATAGGAATGATATCAACTGACCTGAGCATTGATAGAGATTTCATGTTACTTCATTTCATCTTCAAAGATCAGAGAAACCCAATTAGGTAAGATTTCCCCACTTCATAGACCAGAGAAACCCAATTAGGTAAGATTTCTCCACTTCATAAATGAGGAAGAAAATTTCTGAGAGGTTAATTGATGTGCTCAAGGGCACATAGTAAAGTGTCTGACTCAATCCTATATCTAGCTGCAAATTCTTTTTTAATTCTTCTAAATTATGCTGTCCTTTAGAATGGATTCTTAGGTCAATAATGTTACTGTTATCAATTCTGCCCAAATAATGAATAATAGAACTATCGTACATTTGGAATGTTGATATTTATCTCAATTCTATGATTTCTGTAACTGAAAATATCTGGGATTTTTTGCTAACCACAATTTTGGGACAAGCATAACTTTTCTTTGTATCTTGTTTCTTCAGTATATTTTCATTAAATATTTCCCCACTTTGGCTATTACAATCCATAAGATTGATTCTCTTTGCTAAAATCTTAACTCTCCTTCTTCCAACCTGCAGTCAATATGGAAAAGCTGTGCAGCATCACTTCCTCATAAAATGCAACTTTTCACCAGTTGTAAGGATATATACAATGGATTTCTGAGTATTTATTTATTGAAATAGTGCATTTGTACTGGAGTTTAAGATGTCGTCTCAGAGCTCTGTTGTCATGGTTACATAAAGGACGAACCATCCTTGCATCTTGAGATTAAGAAATAACATTAAATTAAATTACAAATTTAATTTGTAATTTGATATTAAATTGCTCTGAACCAGCTGTGAATGTAAATTCCATAGCAAAATATTTTTAGTCAGCTTGGAAGCACCATGCATCAAACCAGGCCCTCTGTTCTGGTTCACTTCACACAGGAAAAGTTCAGTGTGATTTCATGAGTACTTTCTAATTTGGAGAACTAATATCAGAATTTACTCTTTCATCTGTATAAATGTTATTTTTAAATAAGATTCTGTGAGCTAAATGATTTTCCAGAACTTTCCTTCCTCATCTCTAGTTTCCCAGTAGAAATTCAAAGAGTATGTCCCACTGACCCTTCCAGTTCAACTTGTTTAACTAGAACTCATTATCTTTCTCCAAAATTGTCTTTCAGAACTTCCTTATTCAGCCTCCAACCCAATTATTTTTTCATTTAATCAGGCTTGGACTTCTGTCATGTGATAGCCCCCTGCCTCTCCCTTTCTCTCATGTCCTCTAAGTCATTCTGATCTTGTAATAGACTTTCCATTTCCATCACTAACCTGAGCCTTTTTGGAGCTACGCTATAGTGCCTTAACTGGTCTCCCTTCCCTTCTCTCTCTTCCATCTCTATGCCTTCCTAACTACTCCAAGGCTGATCAAAATGTTGCATATAGCCCTTACCCCCTTAAAAAAAGAGAGAGAAAGAGAAAGAAAAGAAAGCAGATTTTTTCCCCTAAAATTAGATCCAGAAAGACCACAATTCAGAACTTCTTACTTAGTGTTCAAAACCATCACTTCAGCATCTGCATTACTTTCCAACCTTCAGGGAACTGTACCAAACTGCTCACAATCCACACCATGCTCATTTCTCTTTCTTTACTTATGGCTAGTGCATAGACAGCATTGAATTTTCAGCACTTTCTGCTGAATAAATGAAAGGTCATCCTTTTAACCCAAATAATTCCATGGTCCTTGGAGTGGTAACAATAGTCTAAAGAAAGAAAATGGAATATTCTAAGCATTAGTCTTAAGGGCAGTTACACTGTTGTTGAATTAACTTCTACTGGAAACAAAAAGGTTTTGGCTATATAAAACTTTTAATTTACAGGCTTTGACAATTTTAAGTGATTCATCTATGTCACATTGCTTATATTTTACGAGTATCCTGTTTTTCAAAATTAAGGATAAAATTCCGAGGTTTCCATAGAGGATCCTTTAAGTAGCATTTAGTTCAACAATCATTTAAAACGTTTTAATTTAGAAATTAAGGAAAGCTCCAGCTGACATTGCCAATCAAGTCAATGGACCGCATTGGGACTCACCCACTGAGTTTTAATAGAAGTAAAGCAGAGACCTAAATAATCTGGCAATTGCAAATCAGGGATTCTTATTTAATTGATTGATTAATTAATTAATTTTACAGTGTTGTATTCCCCATATTTCTCCCACCACCATAACACCTATGACCCATCACCATTTTCCCTCATGTTCTTCCCTCCCGTTTCACCCCTCTCCTTTGTTGGATGTCTCAATTGTATAGTCAACTTGTTAGCTTTTCCTATTCCTTGTTAACTTTTCCTATTCCTTTTGTTCCATTTATCTAAATGCCATATCTAAGTAAGGCCATATGGTATTTTTCTTTTTCCTCCAAACTAATTTCAGCTAGCATAATCCCTTCCCACCCCATCCATGTTGCTGAAGATGGCATGATTTTATACTTTTTGATTGATGATTAATACTCCATTGAGTAAATATACCACAGTACTTTGATCCATTTGTCTGTTTGGGGGCCTTCGGGTTGGATTCTTAACTGATACTGACTCTGGACTCTGCACACCTTTGGGATTGTGGGCATTCATAGGTTCAAGGAGAAAAGTTTCATGTCTCGGCCAATCACAGACAATTCTGTAATTAGTACAACATTATTGCATTTCAGCCTTCTCACTAACTGTGTTTTTTGTTATTTTGAGACTATTATCTCTTTCCAGAGAGACTGATAGATGAAACAGATTCCTGTGTTCATAAACCCCAGTGCTTTTACATTATTAGGAGGCTGGTAGGAAAAATAGCTTCATGGAAGAACTGTAAACTTTATTTGAGGAAAAGGAATAGCATTTGTGTCCTAAGACAAAGTAGAAATAGTGCCTGGAACAGTTCTAGCTGATGTTTCCTAAACCAAGATTATAATGAAAAATCAGGTGAATGAATCTGTAATGATTAGAGGAAATGAAACTGACATACAGGTGAATAAATATTCACTTTCTTTTCAAGTCAATTGCCTTTAGACTTTTAAAGAACATATTAGCTTATAGAATTAGTGATCAATAATGATAAATGGAGATAAAGTCAGTGTTAGATTCTGTTAGGGCCTTAAGAAAAACCTGGTTATGAGCATAGTTTGTGCTCCTGAAACTAATTTGCTAGCTGTTTAATTTTACAAGGTCTATCATGAAAAAAGTTAGGTTACTTCAAAAAACACTAAATATCAAAACATTGATTTATAATGGTTAGGTTTGTTGCAACACCTTTCTATAAAACAAAACAGATTTGGGAAAAATCAAAACCCTGCACTGAAGCAGTGAGAGAGATAGACTGGTTTAGTATTGCAACCAGTGCTCATCTTAATGAAAGACCCAGGATTTACCATTTTTGGTAATTACTAAACATTAAGTCATCATATTGCAAGTATGGATATTCACCTTGGGTTACTAATATATAAAATTAACCTGCATCTTCATTTTTTCTCTTATTTTTCTGGGTTTGACAAGAGAAATGGTTGTTGCCAGGATGGAGACAAGAGCTGTTAGAGAACCTAAGATTTAGGTCCCTGTTCCAGTCTGTCCTTCCTTAGTCATGTGACTTTGATCATGTCAACTAACTTTTATGAATCCCATCCTTTTACTTGGAAGTATGGAAAACGGCACTTTATAAATGGTCATTTATAAATATATAATATGTAAATTAATACATATAAAATAACAAGATAATCAGCATCTTACATGTGCTATATTAATATAATATATTCATATATAGTACCATAAATGCACGTACATTAGTTTAGAATTAATGTTATATAATTATGTATATACAGTACATTACTCTTCTATGACCTCATTTCTATTAGAATAATATATTTTCTATAGATTGTACATATATATGTATGCATATATGTGTATGCAATATATTGGGTCATAGAAGATACTGCAATTACTATATCCATTGAGAACTTTATAATTAAAAGCTTCTTAATATTATTTAGAAGATAGGTTTATTTAATAACAGTGGTTTGTAATGTAATTTCCTTTAGAGACAGCTATTGATAAGATGATCTCTCTGTCTAACTTTGTGTATAATACCTGGCTTGATTTTTATGCTATTGTATTAGATAAGCATATTAATTTTCCACTGGAGCAGATTGCCAACAAGCACAGACATACAAATAGTGCACTGAGGAACATGGTACCAGTGGTTAAGTTCTTTTTCTGGAAGGTAATAGAGCTTTTCTCATTACTGCAAATGCATGAATGAATGAACAACATTGCAAGCAAAGACGTTCCATACATTCTCTCATCAAACATCCCCATCACTTCCTCAGTACTTTTTTCTGCTCAGCATTATTGATTTTTCCAACAATTGAGTTTGTTTGTAATAAGCTGAACCAGAGCATAACCTTCCATTAATTAGAAAAAAATGTATGGGTATTAGCTTGAGGAAGCAATAGCATTGCTCTGCTCTTGTGTTTTCCAGTGCAAACTTAGGGCAATGTTTTGTTTGATTGCTATTGTTTCTTTTTTTCCCTTGTGAGGGTGTTGTTAAGTCTGAGGCAAAAAAACTCTGAAAACCTCTTAAATAACTTATGCCCATTCCACAAAGAAAAAAGACCTACCAAGGTCAACTGTGAATTGATGTGAAACTAGCATATCAGAATATAAATCTGCACCATTACTGGCACTATACTTCTAAGATATTTTGATCATTTGCAATTTTTTTTATTACTCTAGTCCACATTGAAAGTAAATACCTTGTCTTCTTTGTTTAACTGAAGATGTTAGTTTGTTTTGATTTATAACTTCTAGGTAATTATTGCTATGCAATCATGTTAAATAAGAAGCTAGAAAGGTATAGGTACAATTTGCTGTTTAATTTTTCACCCTTTTTGATCAGGCTTATTGAATTAGCCAGTGAATATTTCTTAAACTCAGCAAAGTTTAATCATGTAATTTCTATTGTATAATAAATAAAAATCATATTATTTCAGCATAACCACTGTTCTGTTTTTTGCTGTGCTGTAATTAAGAATGAATCACGTTCCTTAAATTTTGAAATATGATAGTATTATTTGAATGAAATAATTTATGCTAGCTAACTGAAACTGAAAGTAGAAAACTGATCACCAAGATGCCAGCAGATGTAATAGAATAAAAGTAAAATGCAGCTTGAAATTACTGACCAGAAATCATGATAGCTATAAAAATAGAAACTAGACATATTTAGGAAACTATCTAGTAGGAAAAGAAAGCCAAGCACCATCATATTAGCATTAACACAAGATGTCATTCTGTTCCTTCAGTGTAAAGACGAGAGCACAGTAACTCCATATCACCTTAACAAAAATAAACAAATAATGATGTTGAATCAGTTTTTTTTTTAGAATCTTAACTGACTAGAATATTTGTTGACATATTCTTGGCTCAACAAAATTTCTCATTACAAATGGGATGTTGTCCTCAAACAATAAAAATGCTAAGCACTATGAATAAATAAATTCCTCCATGTTCTTTTCTCCCAGGGTTTCCTCATTCTCTGAAGATCACTGTCATAAAGGGAATTCCCTGTGTGATATTTGAGAGCATGCAACCTTATTAGTTTGACTAGAGTGCTTCTGAGAGAATGAGTAGCAGGGGCAAGAATGAGCCTTTTGTCTTCTCTGACTGTTAAACACTTTTGGTCCTCACTAACATTACTAAAGGCTATACATAGATATTGACTGCTGATGAGTATGTATGCCATTTAAAATGAATGCATAAAGCAAACATCTCTGTTCCCACTATGTCAATGTCAGTCTTAGTTATCATCAGAATTCTTTAATTCTCAGGGGCTAAAGCTATCATATTCTACATGATTTCTCTCTACTAATATCCTATCATTTTAAAGATATATATGCCTTGGCACGTAAAAAAAAATCAGAAACAAGGCGTGTTTATGCATTTGTGGAGAAAAGGGGACTTTTGTTCACTGTTAGTGGGAATGTAGACCATTCTAGTCTACTCTGTGAAAACAGTGCAGAGGTTTCTCACAGTATCAAAAATAGACCTATCACATAATCCAGCAATTCCATTCCTAGATATCTGCTCTAAGAGTGCAAAAATAACAGCTTTAAGGGATGTGTCCACTCCTGTATTCATTATAGTACTATGTATTATAGTATATAGCCAACATCTGGAAATATTCTAGGTGTCCAAAGACAGATGAGTGGATCAGAAAGAAGTGGTATATATAAACAACAAAATACAACTTAACAGTAAAAGAAAATGCATTTGAAATCTTGCCATTTGCAACAACATAATAGAACAGGATTATGCTAAGCAAAGTTAGAACAAGGAAGCTAAACGCTGAATTATTTCACTCATTTGTGGAATATAAAGAAACAAACAAAGAAACATTTAAAAAAAAAACTAAACCAAACCAGGACCTAGAAATCTAATGAAAGAACTGAAAGTACCAGAGGCTGAGGGTAGGAAGTGGGGAGAAATGGGTAAGGGGACCCAGTAGATTATGGTGGAAGATCATACATGCCTTTGTGGTGAATACCATGTTGTAACATACTCCTGAAGAGGTGTTAATCTATACTGCTAAAGTGCAGTGCTGTAAACCAGTATTACCTCCATAAAAAATATACAGTTAAAAATATATATGTATATACACATTATTTTTGGACATCTAAATTCCTATTCAATGATTTTATATCAAATTAGCACAATGTCAAATTTATGTTTCTTGATTTACTTTTCTTTTTTATCATGTATGTTCCCCAGATAAAATAATAATGATCCCATATTTTAGCACTTGTGGAAGTAACGAGCAGTATGTGAGTTTCCAAATAGCTAACTATTAAAATGCTTCTATTCTTCAAATGCTAATAATTTTCTATGAAAGTCTAATGATGTGTTTTTAAGGAATTTTTTCTCTGTGCAAAGAGAACTTTGAAATATTAATATATTAGCCAAACATATCATTTAGAGAAATAATTTTATTATAAGAAAAGAACTTAGACATTTGATAATAAGCATAATTTAATGAATAATTTTCCGTGGTGAGTCATCATTTCTTTGCAATGAAAACGATTTTTCTTTGTGTGCATGTTTGGCACAACTTTTGTAAAAGAATCTAAAACTTGTGAGGCAAAGAAACTAAAGCATTACCAAAATACGTACTTTGAGATTTCATAAGATATTTGATAACATGCTGAATGCCTCTTTGTGTAACATTTAATAGCAAAGTGTGTGGGAGAAAGTTGATTGTTTACTAATCATGGAAATGTACTTTTTAAAGTAAATAGTCATAAGCCACTGGGTTGATTTTGTTCACTGATAAAGCCAAAACATCATACCAATATGTGGAACATAGTAGGCCTGCAGTAATAATTGTTGTGCCAACTATATGATTAGACTTTGTAGATGAAGTCTGAAGTGAATTCAGAAATTCAGGATGGAAGTCACTGAATACCAGCCTTAAGCTATGTGTGTTTTTTTTTTGAGTTGAAAGTTAAAAGAACTCAAGCAGCTTGATGCTCTGACCATTGGGCTACTTGAATGACCTTGGTCTTTTTCTCTTACTCTTCTGGAGATTTTTGGAATGACTATAACTTTTTTAGATACGGAAGAAATACTATGAATTGCTATGGTGCATGCAAACATTTCATCAAGGTAATTTTTATACTAATTAACAGTTATTTCATAAGGTTATGTCAATAAATATTATTGCCATTATCCCTTTGACTGGACCATGAAGGCATAAATAATGCCTATATTTATTTATAATGATGTATAAGTAAATTTATAAATTTATGTATCTAGACAGTTCTTGTTGAACATTGAGCTGTCTGTAACCTTCCTTATGCAATATGCCAACTCATTATGAAGATTTCACAAAGTAACAAAGATTGACTTTTTAATAATTTCATTTCAACCCAATCAAGTGTAAAAAGATTTTTGGTTAGTATTCTTTCCTCATAGGGTTTAGGTTATCATTTCGGAACTGGAAATGAATAGAGTAAAAAAAATAATAACTGTATACATACACACACATACACACACACAGTATTCTGAATAATTTCTCCAGCATATCTAACTTTAAAAGGTGGAAGTAATGGTTTTAAGAAAACACTAGTAAATTAGTTCTCAGATTATTTTGCATTAACAAAAGACATTTGAAGAAGAATTGTGTCCAGTTATCTTTTCATAAGCTTCATCTCTGTATTTGATTTCACCAGCAAATGTGACACCTTACAAAGATATTAGGTCATTTTAGACTTCAGTGCTCCATGGCTGTTTTTCTTTTTCCCCCAGTCTTAGGAGATTCTTGCATGAGTGCTTACAATTTAACCCATTCCTATCTCTGCTACTTTCTCTGTTTCACTATCATGATATACTTAGACAAGTGTAGGGGCAAAAAAAAAAAAAACCCTCTAATAGAATATAGAGCATTAGGTTCCATAAATTTTGCTGCTCTTAACATCAACCATGTTCCAGGGTGTGTGTTGGAAAGTAGTAGGCCTCCAACCTTCACAAAGATGTCCTTTTTCCTTTATTTTTCTTAAATAGACATCATCCATGGCAACTAGCATAATTAATCATTCGTTCAGTAAGCGTATTTGGTCAACCAAATATATTCCAGTCACCATAAACTTTCTGGAAGGCACAACACGGGCCAGACATAGCCAACTATAATGCAATAAAATGAGTAATAATCGAATTATGCAGAGAGGACACTAGAACACAGTTGATTATGCCATTAATTTTTAATTTTTCTTTGGGAAGTAATAAATATAATGGCTAACATTAACTGAATAATTACCGTGGGTCACATTTTCTTTTAAGTGCTTTGCATTCACTCACATAAGTAAGAGGGAATGGATGTTATCACCATATTTTTAGATTCTAAATGACAATGCATTTTGCCCAAACCCTGGGGCTATGAAGCAGTGGAACTAGGATTTGAACTCAGGAAGTTTGGCTGCAAAGGTAATGCTCCTGACCCCTAGATCAGAATTATTTATATTCAAATCGGTTCTAGAAAGAGTCAGACACAAGTTTATATTTGAATTAAAAACTTAAAGAATGACTTTGTCTGTTATAGAAAAAAAGAGAGTTTTAAGCAATTGAAATAATGCAATGAACAAAATCAGGAAGTGAAAGAGGAAAGACACGGGGATGTTACCCAAAGTCTGAATATATGGATTATATCATGTTGGATGAGAATCTCAACCAAGGGTCTAGTTAATATTTCAAAAATACTAATTTAAACTGACAATGACAATGCAGTCGTAAACTGTTGGTACAAAACTAGAAAAGTAGACATAATCGCTTTTAAAATATTCAGCCTACCTTGAAAAAAACATTAAGTAAATTATGCACATACCAAAATAAATAGTTATTACTGAATTTTTGAGGTTATTGCTAAAACAATTGGAAAAAAATCTCTAAAGAAAAAGCTGCTACAGAATACAGTGTGGTATTCACCCTCTAAATTGAGATCTACCATACAATCTGAATAATGAAAATAGATTTTAAGACAGCATTAAAACGATACGTCTTAAAATAAAGACTAACCATCTAAGAAGTGATTTTGTTTTTCATCGTATAACCTTAAAATATAGAAAAATGTGCTACTAAATGTGTCTCTATTAGACCGTATTCCATACGTAGATCTAAAATATTTTATGGTTTTATTTTTATTTTTTTTCTAAGTAAGATAAATTTACTGAAACATTCAATTCTAGAACCAAACTAAAATGTATTCATGTATGTCAAGAACAAAATGGAGATGACCAATACAGGTGCACAGAGGAAACCTAACTTTCCAGGGATATACAGGTCTCAGAAATCAGTGGACAAAGCCACCTAATCCCCAATCTCTGGTCTTCCTTGTCCACCTGGCTCAGCTGACCTCTTCCAAGGCAAGAAGACCAGCAGGTATTCAGTCAGCTGAAAAAGCCAAACAACTCTTATACTAATCCCATTGAAGAGATAAGCCCCCCTCTCCCTCCTCAAAGATGATCAGCAGACCCTCTCCAAGACACCAGAGTGGGCCTTCTCAAGAGTGTCACAATGGAATGTGGATTATTTTGAGCTAAGATCAGCTGAAGCCCTGAAGACTCATGAGAATCTTTTACCATTTCCCTAATTAGTACATAAATTAGTACATTCTGTAGGTGTTACCCAGAAGGAGAAATTTAACTAGAAAAAAATGTTTTCTGTTGGGGAAATCTTTGGGGCAGGAAAACATCTAATTATAGATCATCTGGCCTTTGTCTTGTGAGTCTCTCTCCTGGCTCCTTAAAGCTCCAGGCCCCTTCCCATTCCTCAACTCAGGATATCAATGTCCTCATTTGATCTGGCTGGTTTTGAAATCTACATTCATGTAGATTCTCCATACCTGTGTGTTATTTTTCTTTTCATGGCTGATTTTTTTTAAATTAAATTAAATTTATTTTAATTTTGCATATATATTTATGTATTTATATGTATATTACATTATTGTGTATTCTGGGGCTTTCCCACTTCCCTAACACCTGTTAGCCATACTATTCTTTTGTGCTCTTCGCCTCCCCCAACTTCTCCCTCCTCTCTCGCTCCATTGTTCAGTCCCATTGGTTATTTCTAATTTTTCTTATTCATTTGTTTGTTTTTCTCTATATCCATCATATAAGTGAGACCATCCTGTATTTCTCTTTTTCTTTTTGGCTTATATCTGCTAATATGAGTCCTTCTGGTTCCATCGATGTTGCTGCTTTCTCTGCACCTATTGATATGATCATATGGTTTTTGTTTTTCTCTTTGTTGATTTGATGCATTATGTTGATTGATTTTTGGATGTTGAACCATCCCTGTGCCCCTGGGATGAATCCCACTTGGTCATGATGGATAATCCTTTTAATGCAATGTTGGATTCGGTTTGCCAGGATTTTGTTTAGAATTTTTGCATCTGTGTTCATTAGGAAGATTGGTCTATAGTTCTCTTTCTTTGCACTATCTTTATTTGGTTTTGGAATTATTGTAATGTTTGCTTCATAGAAGGTATTTGGTAGCTTTCCTTCTTTCTTAATTATTTGAAAGAGTTTTAACAGTACCGGTGTTAGTTCCTCTTTGAAAGTTTGGTAGAATTCATTTGTGAAACCATCTGGACCTGGGCTCTTGTTTTTAGGGAGAGTTCTAATGACTGCCTCAATTTCACTGCTTGTGATTGACCTGTTTAAGCTCTCTATTTCTTTGTTCAATTTTGGATGACTGTATTGTTCTAGGAACTTGTCCATCTCTTCCAGGTTGTTGTATTTGTTTGCATATAGATATTCGTAGTAGTCTCTAATTATCTTTTGGATTTCTGCTGGGTCTGTTTTAATATCTCCCTTTTTCATTTATGATCCTGTTTATTTGACTTTTCTCTCTTCTGTGTAAGCCTTGCAAGGGGGTTATTAATTTTATTTATTTTTTTCAAAGAACTAGCTTTTGGTCTTGTTTACCTTCTTAATGGTTTTTTGGTTTCTATTTCATTATTCTCTGCTTTCATTTTTGTTATTTCTTGTCTTCTACTGGGTTTTGGATTTTTTTGTTGCTCTTTTTCTAGGTCCTCAAGTTGCGAGATTAGAGTATTTCTTTGGGCTGTTTCAATTCTTTTTATTTGGGCCTGTATTGCTAAGAACTTTCCTCTTAATGCTGCTTTTCCTGCATCCCACGCATTTTGGAACATTGTATCATCTTTGTCGTTTGTCTCCATGTATGTTTTAATTTCTTCTTTGATTTTTTTCTTTTACCCAGTAATCTTCCAAAATCCTGTTGTTCAGTCTCCATGTAGTGTTTACTCTCCTTATTGTCTTTTCATTGTTGATTTCTAGTTTGATGCCTTTATGATCAGAGAAAAAGGTTGCTATTATTTCAATCTTTGTGCATTTGTTCAGGTTTGTCTTGTGGCCTAATATATGGTCAGTTTTAGAGAATGAACCATGTGCATTTGAAAAGAACATGTATTCTTTTCCTTGGGGGTGCAGTGTCCTGTATATATCTATTAGGTCCATTTGGTCTAGATCGTCCTTTAAAGCTTTTGTGTCTTTTGTAGTTTCTGTTTTGTTGATCTGTCTTTTGGTGAGAATGGCATGTTAAAATCTCCTACCACATATGTACTCTCACCAATATTTGATTTCAGTTCTACTAGTAGTTGTTTTATGAATTTTGGTGCTCTCTCATTAGGTGTGTATATGTTGATTATTGTTATGTCTTTTTGGTGGACTGACCCTTTAATCATTAGGTAGTGTCCATCTCTATCTTTTGTCACTTTTCTTAATTTGAAGTCTGCTCTGTCTGATATAAGAATGGCAACCCCTGCTTTCTTGTGGGGGCCATTTTCTTGTAATATAGTTTTCCAGCCCTGTGCCTTCAGTCTATGCTTATCCTTAGAGTTCAGATGTGTTTCTTGGAGGCAACAGAATGTTGGGTTCTGTTTTCTGATCCAGTCTGCAACTCTTCATATTTTGATTACTGAGTTTAGACTATTGATATTTAGGGTGATTATTGATGTTTGAGATTCTAACGGCTTCCTGGTAGTCATTTTGGGGGTTTGATTTGGTTTCTTTTGTTTGTTTTATTTGTTCTTCTTATGGTTTTTATCTTGAGGTCTCCTGAAAAATTTCTTGGAGTGGGGGTTTAGTGGTAGCAAATTTCTGGAGACATTTCTTGTCAGAGAAGGTTTTAATTTTTCCTTCATAGAGAAAGAATAGCTATGCAGGGGAGAGTATTCTTGGCTGGCACTTTTTTCTTGGAGTTTTTTGTAGATGTGATTCCTTTCCTTGCTTGGAGTGTCTCTTCAGAAAAATCTGTGGTCAGTCTAATGGATTTTCCTTTGTAGGTTATCTGTTTCTTTTCTGTACCCATTCTCATTATTTTTTTCCTTAATTGGGTTCTTGGAAGTTTTACGATGATGTGTCTCACTGTGGCTTTTCTTTCATTAAAGTGGTTTGGTGTCCTTTTTGCTTCCTGTATGTCTATTTTCTTTTCATTTCCTTAGATTTTGGAAGTTCACCTCTATTATTATATTGAAAAGCCTTTCAGTTCCCGTGACTCTCTCCTCTCCTTTTGGGATTTCTATTACTCTTATGTTTCTTTTCTTTAGGGAATCTGGCATCTACCTGAGCCTTTCTTTAGTCTTCTTACTTTGTTTTTCTCTCTTTTTCTTTCTATGTCCTCTCTATTTCTGTATCCTCAAGTGTGCTGATTTGTTCTTCTATTTCATCTAATCTGCTTCCATGGCTTTTACCTGCATCTTGGAGCTCATCTATTTCAACTCTTAAATCCTGAGTCTCCTTTAATTTCATTTTAGGTATTCATTTTCATTCTTCAGTTCATTCATTAGGTTATACATATTGATGCTTTCTTTTTTTATATTTTTCTACTTCTTCCCTTAGTGCATTAAATGCTTCTATCATTCTGTTGTCCTTTTTTTCTGATTCTTCTCTTATCTTCTGGAGTGCATTTAACATGTTGATTTTGGAATCTTTGTCTGACATACACATCATTTCTTCTATCTCTTCCTTGGTGTCTTTTCTTTGGTGGGGATGGTTTGTTTCCTTTAGGGCTTGCTTGCGTGTCTACAGTTTTTCTACTTACTGCATTTTGCTTTCTGACTTGTTCTACATATTGAGAAACCATGGCTCTGGTGTTGGTCGGCATGCTGATAGTAATGCTATCCAGATTGCAAATATATATGTAGTTTAGTTTACTAATTTGTACCAGTGACTTCCAGTGTCTCACCTGGGGAAGGGAAAGGTCAGACAGGTTCCCTCAGGAACCTGGGTGAAGGGGGTGGCTCTCTGGATCTGTGGCAACAGTGACACAAGGAAGGGACCCTCCCAAAGTCCTGGTGCCGGCACCAGTGACTTCCGGCATCTCGTGCTTTTATTTTTAAATGGGCACTATTGGTATTACAAGTCAAACATACTATACTATTAAGACTTGCAAGATATTAGAAGGTTCATTGAGAGGAATCATCAAATCTCTAATTAGGTAAGATTCTCATTCAGTTGGAGCTCATTCTGTTGAAGTTACTTGAAAGAAAGAGGATAGTCCTAGTTCATGTTTCTCTTGGTAACTAAGTCAACTCTTCCCAAAGTAACCTTTGATTTCTGATCCTTTCACTGTAGAGTTTGTTTTACATTCCCACATATTTTCCATCAATTGCAATTTCTCCTCTATCTAGTTTAGAAATAATTCAGATGACAATTCATAAAATATGCCACTCTAATGGTGAGTCATTGATAGAAACAGATTATTTAAATTTCAAATTGTACTTCTTGACATAATCAAGAAGATGATCATGCCACTGAAAATCAGGTAATCTGTGTAAATTGACTTAATCTGATTAAATCATTCTGACAATTCAAAATAGCTGGTAAGTGAAATTATGGGAATCGTGAAAGTTATTTTAATTAAGTCAAGAACACATGAATAATTTCAACCCTGTTAATACTTCATTCAAGCAGGTGTTTCTTAGAGACACTTCATTGTTTGTTTATCATCACTCATAATAATCATTTATTTGAGTTTATGTCATCTGAAAGTAATTGACATACCCTACAAAGACGTGTGAAAATGGTGTAGGCAGTTTGCCACCCAACATGTAATGACCTTAATCCGTCTCAGTGACTTGTTTTTCTATTCAAATAACCAGTTTGGAATGTGATTTAGTAAAGTCAACTTTTGTAGCATTATTGCAACAAAGGATAGGCTTTTGTGTGACAAACTATAATATTTAGTTATCAAAAGGCCTACCATGTTTTTCTCCTACTGAGAACTATTTGTTATTTAATGTCACTTATAGAGTGCATGTAAATCAAATTATTATTTCCATCTCTGCATGATGCAATGCTGATTAAAAACTTGTCAAACTATCAGAAGAATAAGGCCATTTCCCAGCATGGAATGATGTTATTTATTCTAGCCCAGTGATTGGGCTCAGACCAATGCTTAATGTCCATCACCAGGGGTAAGAGGGGGAAGAATCGTTTTAAATGATCATTCTTATAGAAATTCCAAAACATTAGATTTTCCAACAGTACTGAAATACTTGTGCAACTTGAATGTATAAAACAGTAGCTAAGCTCATACTGAACTCGTAGAAGTCAGCAGATGCTGTGCAGTTCTCATCACTTGTGATTTCTCAAAAGCATTTATTGCTGATAACCATAGTTCTCGTGACATGTTCTCTTTCCTACCTCCCACACTGCCTTGATTCTCCATTTTTTTCTCTCGTGACATGTTCTCTTTCCTACCTCCCACACTGCCTTGATTCTCCATTTTTTTCTCTTGTTGCTCAGTTTCCTTGGATGGTTCTTAGAATTCTGTTCCCTTGTTGAAAGTTGATTCCTGTGATGTGTCTTGCATTCTCTTTTCATTTTGCTTGATGCCTTCGAATTTTTATTTCTTCATATGTGTTTATTGTTTGCTATATATTGTCCAGGCAAGATGACTTTCCTGACCTCCATGTCAATACAGAATCATTGAGACATCTCCCACTGATAGGTTAAGTTCAACATAGATAGGGTAACCTCAAATTTGCCACCCAAACTGGCTTTTCCTAATATGTGGCTCCAAAATTCATGATGTCATGTGGCACAATTCACAGGAATCCCTAGAACATCTTGTCCCCACTCACATTCTCATTCATTGCAACCTGGTGAGTTCAACTTCTGAAGTACTGCTTAACTCAATTTTGGGTCTTTTTTCCCCATTGCCCCAGCTTGTGACCCTACCAACTCACCATGGTTACGATCCCAAATGGCCTCCTGTCTGCATTTTTGCTCTTCTCTAATCCTTACTTCAGAATGTTTCATAAAACACCAAACTGATTATTTCAACAATATACAAATGTCTGAAGTTCAAACTCATTATTAGCATAGTTTTCTTAATCATATGTTGGTCTACTTTTCCAGGTTCAGCTCTTAGCTTGAGTTCCTTTATGGTGTAAATGCAACAAGTATAGAGTAAACCAAAGGCATAGCAGGGTACTTCATACTTTTCTCTGTAAAACTTTTCTCTATAAAACTATGTTTTATACAGTTCTTATAAAACCAGCTGTATTGGTTATCCCTACAGAACAAATTTACAAACACTTTATGGCTTACAACAGCACATATTTATGTATCTCACAGTTTCTGTAAGTTGGGAGTTCATGTGAATGAATGCTGGATTCTCTGAGTCAGAGTATCTTGACAGCTTCAATCAAGGCATGAAAGTAGGGTTTCATCAGAAGCCTCACTGGAAAAGGCTCCATCTCCCTTCTCATTCATTGGTTGTAGCAGAATAGTACTCCTCAACATTCACACTATAACTAGTTATTACCTAGAGACCTTCTTCAGTTCCTTGTCTTTTAAAATTGTCCATAGGCTACTCTTTCAGAAATTTAACAACTGATTCCGTAAATCCAATAAGGGAACAAATCGTGCACAATCTTATGTAATCTATTCACAGAAGTAATCTTCCATCACATTTCTTATAGATTATTCATTAACTACAAGTCACTACTCTCAGCCCACATTGAAAGGGAGGGAACTGTTCAAGATACAAATACCAGGAAGTGTTATTATTGGGAGCAGTTCAGAAGCTCATGCTCCAATCCCAAATCTCCTTGCCCCATCCACCTGCCAACATCTGTATAAACTATTGAAAATTCAGCTCAATTATTAAGACTTTGGTTCCTCAGGGCAGATTTCCCTGAGAAAATCATCCTGAAGTTAGTTATTCCCTTATTTCACTCCTATTGCACCTATAACATTTTCAGTTAATTATTCATATAGCTTTCTTTTCCACCAATACTACAAAAGCTGAGTTGTAATTTATTTACCAATGTTTGGCACATTGTTAGGCCAGAGAATGTGCTCACTAACTGTGAAATAATAACTGTTTAAAAATAAATAAAACTATAAACATTAAGCACATGAAATTATCTGGAAACATATTATTTCCCGGGGATACTTAACATCTAATAATCTGTCTGACATCTGAGTGTTATATTCACTTTATGGTACAAAAGATAATCTTATGTGATTGACATCACAAAGTGACAGATTTTTCTATTCTTATTTTTGTTAAGTCAAATTAAAAACAAATATAAAATGAAATGCCATATGGCAAATAGGGGGTAGTGGTGCAGATTACAGTTGTCACCATCAGATTTGGTAGAATGGAATCTCAACCCTGCCACTTACAATCTATGTGGCCTTGAGCAAGTTACTTAACCTCTCTGTGCATTTACTTAGTAAAATATGTAAAATGGGAATAATAATTCAGACCATCATAATAGGATCACTGTAATCATTCTATGAAATGATTCATGAAAGCAGTGCTAGCAAGCTTGTTATTGCTTTAGTCTCAGGGGATATCAGTCATCATTAGCATTAAATGAGAAAAAAAAAGCAACCCAGAAAAATGAATGTGGAGCTTTGCTTTTATTTAAAAAGTATATATATATATATATTTAATTTATCTATATGTTTTATAAAGGAAACATTTTAAAGTATGCACATTAGACTAAGTTATTTCCAAGACTGGGGGAAGTGTGAAGTGGTTATCTTCATTTCTTATTTTTCACCCTTTCAACTCTGTTAAATGAGCACATTTCACTTCTGTAAGCTATATAGGCTAAATTTGAAACTATGCAAAGCAGGGAAGTGGAGGTGAGGGGGTATATCATGGTTTGTTGTTCCTCCCTATGTGCTTAGAACCACAAATGGTCAACTCTTCTACCCCAAATAGTGCCCACAGTGTCCAGGAGTCCAAACAAAAGACTGCTTTTGCAGGATGGCATTGTTACTTGAATGAGAACCTGGTGGCACAGTGATAAGCGATAGACCAGGACCCAACTCTTGTTGGTAGGTTGAAGTACTCATAGATGGTGCTGCTGAGGTGGCACCACAGTAACCACTAGCACCTTTTCAGAGGCTGGACCAGACTGGGCAGTACCAGATACAACTACACCAGGAGGCAGTGCTGGGCATGTAGGAAGCGGAGATGGTGGTGGTCAGGTAGTGGACTAGAGGATCAGAAATGGTGAACACTTTTTAGAGATGATCACAGGTCACCTGCTGGCAATGTGGATCAGGCACCAGTGTTACAGTCCTTTCAGAGATGTCAGGCATAGGCCAGTGGCACCTGTCACCAGGTGATGTGGAAGCAGAGCTAGAAGCAGGAGCAGCAGCTAAGTGGCAGTTTGAAGCAGAGATCAGATCTCAGAGGTTTCAAAGATCTTTCCAGGAGAGAGTCAAGAGTCTCTCTCAAGCCATCTGGAACTCCAGTTTGTATCTCCTTCAGGGAGAGTCCACCTTTCAAACATGATTGGTCCATTTGCAATACCAGTTCCATTTGCAAGACTTGATTGGTCCCAGTGCAAGTTGGAAACTGAATGATCTCAAAACCTGGAATGGCACCAATGGGAGCTCATAACTGATTCATCAATTTTCAAAACTGCACAGGCTTTAAAACAAATCCTGAAAGTATACCTAAACCCAACCTGATCTAAGATAAGGTGATATTGTGTTAAAGGTGAATTCCTCAGTGGAACTGGAACACAGATCCCAGCTGCCCGTGTGTGGATTGCTGTGGCAAAGTCCAGACAGGTGCTACTGGAGTCAGCATTACTGCTGCTGTTGAAGACCACCAGGTTGGCCTGATAGAACAGATGCTGGTGTAGCACCAGGAGTCATGGTGGAGGGGAGCTTCTCTTACAAATTATTTCTTCCAAAAAAGATAGGTTGGCATCCTAACACTCAGTATCTCAAAAATGTGACCCTATTTGGAAATAGGGTCAATGTACATGCAATTAATTAACAAGAAGTATATTCATAACAATAATACTATGTGATGACAGAGACACAGATTCCACGTATGCTAGTGCAAGTGAAGATTTGCCAAATATTGCTGCCCAAACACCAGAAGTCAGGAAGAGGCAAGCCATCCTGGCTTCAGAGGAAACATGGCTCTTCCAAACACCTTGACTTTGGACTTCTGGCCCCCACAACTCTGTTTCAATGCCTTTCTATTTTTTTTTTTAAAACCACATGGTTTGTGGTACTTGTCCCAGCTGCTGTGGAAAGCAAATACTTAACTAAAATATTAGTTAAAGCATAAGTAAAATGTTAAAAGACAGTCAGTTGCACTGTACATGAAATTATCATCTCTTGCTGAGGACAGGTTCATCTTCATTCTCACTCTTTCCAGTCTTGGTAATAGAATCATTCTTTCTGGAAATCGCAACCAAGTCTTTGTTAAGTGGTTCTTTTACCAGTAAGAATTACTAAGAGATTTGAAACCTATTTCTTTCCATTTTCTTCCTTCCTAAATGTCTTCTATTTGATTGCCAGTCATTTAGGTGCTATCAAAAGAGCAGATGGCCCAAGGGCTAAGCAACATTTGATTGCCTAGTATATACCAAATACTAAAGAGTAATACCAAGTAATTTTCCTGTATTATGTGACTCAAGTGATACAAGTTTTAGAAAAATAACTCTTCTCTTAACAAAAGCTAATTAGTTTCTACCCAGTGTTTCTACTACCTAAAATATTGTAACAGTAAAGCTAATGAGCAGGTTTTTGTCCTAACTCTATCAAAGTGATTAAAATGGAGACTCAATTAAAATGCATATTCATAATTTAAAATATGACATTGCTTATCAAATGGACAATTGGTCTGATATACATATTCAATCTTATATTTGTTTTCTTGCATCAGGAGGAAGAATAGGACCAGAGGTGAAGAACTTTTTCTTTTCTCTGCTTATATATCTATGGAAGAAAATGGGGAGTGGGGAAAATGCTATCATTTTAGACAAATAAATTGATAATGCCAAATAGTGGATCATATATTATTTATTTCCTTTGCCCATCTCTTTCTTAAACATCTAGTTGTTCATCAAGTAGGCTTTCCCTCCAAGGACCAAGGCACCCATGAAAATTTAAACTTCACTTAATCTATCATTATTTTATTCTCCCCCCAACCTTTCCAATTAATGAAAGTTATTTAGGTTGATAGTAGTTTTAGACTTCCCTGTTTCTCCAATTTAAGAGGTTATAGGAAACATAGGATATTATTTTAAAATATGGAAAGGAAAAAAGAATGAGAGGGAGTGAGGAAGGAGGAGGGGAGGATGGATAGAAGGAAGGAAATGAAGAAGACAGGGCGGAAGGGAGAGAGGAGTCTTCTGTTCATTTGCACAGATGTGAAACATTTGCAATTATCAGTGCAGTGGATTTAAAAAAAATCTGTCATCCAGTTCTGAAGTGGCTTCTATTACTTATTGGGGGAGAAAACCACCAAAGTTTTCTTGTGGTTCTAATGCAAAAGATAAACAGCCTGAGCATCACCTGCACCGTGTATTCCAGGGCTAATAACAGAGTTCATATTTGAGTTATATTAGCAACTAAACACTAGAGACCAAAAATAAACTAAAGGACACTAAAGAAATATAATTATGTCAGACATAATGTCATGAAGAATTAATTAGGCTTCAATGGGTTGTAACTTATTTTGAGTATGTGGCATTTCAGAGAACCACCTAGCTCACTTCATATTACCTTCAGACACTAACAGTGTAATTGTTGTCATTATCATTTTCATCGGGCTGCAAGTTAATAGTTTTATATGTGATTGTTATATCTTTTAAGCTGTTAGGTATTTCAATGTTTGACGTATAACCTGAAAAAATAATTATGACAGTTTGTAGATTTAATATTGCCCTTCACAGTTAATGACATTACTACCTTTTTGAAATGATTATTGCTAGAACATGTATTCAAGTGGCTTACAAAGCTACTTTGCACTGCACCATATTTCTTTTTCTTGGAGGTCACTAGGATCAATCAACATAGCCGCCCTATCTAATGTATGATAGGTATAATGTAATGAATATAAAACAAAAATAAAATGCTTGCAGTCCTTTCTGCTTGAAAAACAATGTACTGAATACGAATTGTGGCAGGAGTAATATTTTATTAACCATGAATCTTGATTTTCCTTGATTGCAAATGCTAGGTACCGTATTAGGTACACAGCTTGAAATACACGGAACACAATGAGTAGAAAAGCTTACTTTCCTAAAATATTAAAGGAATGAGGAATGGGTTTTCTAATATCCATTTAGATATTCAAAAAGGGTTATTTTCCACCCAGCAGTGGAATAATTGATACATAATTACAAAGATGACTATGCCAAAATTATTGCTAGACCCTTTTTATTGCGTACAATAGTTTATATAGTGTGTGATGGAAAATCTGTTATTTCCCTTGGGGTAATGGCCAGTTCTTTTACCACTGTAACAGCCTAAGTGCCCCTCTTTCTAGATTTCCAGTTAGCCATACTTACTCGCTAAATCTTAAAAATGGGGAAAGAACAAATTTTGAAGATAGCATTCTACTAGGCTGTCTTCTCTCAATTCTTCAGGTTTGTTGCAGCTGGCACATCTGGCTGCCTCTCTAGGACCAGGAAGGAAGGAACTGAGTGTCACACTAATAGGAGCTCCTTGGCTGCACTTAAGAATCCCTGGGGCCTGCGGGTGCCAGGTTTCACCTACACTTATTCTGAATCAGTTGGTCTGGATTTGGGACCTGGACTCTTTTTTTTTTTTTTTTTTTTACAAAGCTCTACAGGTTTTTCTAAAGTGCAGCCGAGGTATAGTGGTAATAGATCAGCTGTCAGAATACAGTCTGTTCAACATTGGTGAATAGTATTGCTGTCTGTCCATATCCCAGCAACATTAAGATGCCATGGTTTTGCCAGAGGTAACCATTGAGGGAGACCTGATCAAGGGATACATGGAATGACTTCTTTCTACATAATTTCTCACCGCTGCACGTGAAGTTACAGTTATTTCAAGTATGAGCTTTCACTGAATTGTTTTAGATGATTTTTATTTTTATAATTAACTCCTAAAAGTGGTTTATTTTCTTATAGCATTGTTCAGTTTTAGCCAGTATTAGATTTCTCCCCCAACGTGTAGTCCCCGTAATTCTCCCACCACCATAGCACCCATGATCCATCACCATCCTCCCTTTGCTCTTCCCTCCCCTGTTTGGAACCCTCTCCCTCCCCCTCCCCTGTTGTATAAATAGTCTATCCTTGAACCCTAATATACTCACCTGTAACTCTTAAAAATACGCAGTCTGAGCTCCAGCTAATCAGACTATCTGTGGAGGGGTCCCGTAAGCTACATTTTTAGCAAACTTTCCAAATGTCACTAAAAGTACAGAAACTCTAATTGAAGGCCTTCCCTGGTTGGATTTTGAGTAATACTGAGCACCTGGCCAGTTCTGGATAAGGGGGAACTTGACAATGTGGTTTTCTAAAGTTCCCTGCCCCATTCCGTACTCTCCCTGCTGTTCCCACTTCACCTGTCTCCAAAACAGGGAGGTTTATATGCTAAGGCGTTATGGTCATACTAAAGTCAACTAATATATAGAAATAATACCTGATGAATTATTCAGTCTGTCCTTCCACAAAAACACATGCCATGCGCCAGTACATTTCTAGGCACTTTACTTAAGAATAACATTTGTGAAGTCATCATCTCGGGCATTGTGATAAACTCCTCATGAATTTGCATTTAATCCTCACATCCACCCTGAGATGTCAGTTCTTTATTCTCTTACTTCACAGACAAGAACACTGAAGCTTAGAGAGACTAAGTTACTTGTAGATATGCATTGCTAATGAGTCATGGATCTAGAATTATAATTCAGAATCTGAAATCAGAGTCTGGGTTTGGTGGCAAAATACACATAACATAAAATGTGCCATTTTCACTATTTTAGAGCATAGTTCAGTGTCATTATGTATAATTACATCGCAGAACCATCGTTACCCTTCATCTGCAAGGCTCTTTCAGCTTCCAAACTGAAATTTTGCCCATTAAAAAAGCATCATCCACTGTTTGTATCAGGCAATATTTTAGGCGGGGGGTGGGTGGGGTGGAATTCTCCCCCCCCCCTAAAATATATCTGTAGATAAAATTTCAGGCGAGGATGGGCATGGTAGCACATGCCTGTAAGCAGCAGCCTAGGGAGCCATGGCTGGGGCCAGGGATCATGGCTCAAGTCCCGCCTGGGTCCCATAGTGAGTCATAGTTCCAAAAATATATAGCTGGGCATGGTGGCGCACGCCTGTAATCCCAGCTACCTGTGAAGCTGAGCCTGGGAATTCCTTGAGTCTGTGGTACCCTGGGCAACATAAACCTGCGGTTCCACAGGCAAAAATAGCAAGACCTAGTCTCAAAAAAAAATTTTTTTTTCAGGTGAAAGCAAAGAAAGCAGTTGAGAAGAGCTTCTTGCCAAGCATTCCCCAAATCACACGATATAGGCAAGCCTTTGTGTAAGGCCAGCTTTCAGTTGTCTGTGTTTCTATTGACTCTCTAAGAAAAAAATTATCAGCATCATTGTATTTGGATGAAAAACCCAGTTGATGAACCAGGCTAACTAGATTGAAAACCAAGAGGGCCACTTTTTAGCTGAGTAACTCTGGGTAAATAATTTCATCTTTGTACCCTACCTACTTCTCACTTGTCAAACAGACATACAGTGGTGCCACATGAAAGATGCTTTGTGTGTTTTGCGACAATGAAATGATTAATGCATGTGAACACCCTAGGACATTCCCTGGCTCCACCTGAGTCCCTCCACCCAACCCACCTAATCACAGCCAGAAGTTAGTAGTTTCCCAGTTATCAATGTTGTGTATTTAATTTCAGGTACATAATTTTCTCACATCTGTTTCACTGATTGTTCCCCTTATTGTTCTGTAGTAAATATATGATATCTAACTATCTAAATTTGTTTTTATTATAATTATTCCCAATGACTGATAATAATACATTCTTCAATAAGTCTTGAACAATTTTGCCTGAAAAATGTTTCAGGCACTGAACGCAACCAGAGAATATAGTGTCATCCCCCGGCTAGAATATCTGAGCACAAAACAAATTGCTATCAGGAATGTTTGTTTCTGTTTTTCTTCTACTTTATTAGAAAATGCAGCGTTGATGGCAAATCCACAAGCAGCCTTAATATATAGTTAATTTCAGGAACAATTTAAAATTGGCCAACTCTCAAATCTTGAAGCACTTTGAAAAAATGACTTTTCAAATAGTCAAAACAATTTCTTACAAGTTAGGCAGAGATACAAGAGAAACCAGGCCCCATATCATAAATGCTAACCCTATTCCTTAAAGCAAACTAAAGTCCCTTCCTATTGTCAGTAGCTCTCTTCCAGGACAAATAGATTGGTGTCTTATAAAAGGGGAAAAATTCATCAAAAATTTTTCATGAAATGTATCTTTTTTGAAAAACTGCTCCTTGAATTTGAGCAAAAGAATTCTTCAGAAGCCAAACTATTGTGGTGATTCATCTGCACGAAAGAAAAATACTATTTGAAAGCATATTTGAAGATATGTCATTGAAAATCAAGGGTGATTTTAAAAATAAGTCTCAAATAGCTGAGAGATAAAGTCAGAGATGATTTAAGTTTGGAAATTCCTGTCCATTTGTTACTTTATTATATTACAACATAGTGGTAAACAAATCAAAGGAAGGGCTTTTTCTGGTTTTCTAATGTCTAGGAAACGTGTGTAGCTTAGCAGCTGGTATGAATTTTGCTTTGAGGGTAATTACAAAACGGAGCGGGTTCCAGTTCTAGATAAAGATGAACAATGAAGGTCAATTTCTGACCTGCCTTTTTGGGTATTCAGTGTCAGCACAATTTAATTGTGATCAGGTAATTGGCTAGCAGCCTGTACTGAGCACATTATCATCCCTCAGTGCCACTCCTGCTCACCTGGTTATCCTGACGCTGTTTGTCAAAAGCTGTCACAAGGGATTGCTTCTCACTGAGAAAAATAACCTGTATGTCATTGTGTAGAGCTTCAATACCAAAGCCTCAAGTGAAGAGAAGAATATTTTTAAGCAAAACCCTCTTTTCTTTGAACTGATTAAATTGATCCACCATGGTAAGATGAGAGAACATTTTAATAAAATAAATTATTTAGGACTTGTCAGTGATCTCTGTTCTTGCTTTTGTATGATGGTTTCAAATGTCCCTCTTATCCTCTCTTGACATTCAAGAATATTTCATTAATTTTGAATATCTTTTTTTGCAATCTCGTGAATAATGTCAAGAAAAGATGTAAGCATTATTTTAAGGAGTTAGTACTGTGGATTTTATTTTCATTGCCAAAAAAAAATCAATCTTTGGTGTGATTTTTCTCCTGGTTGAAAAAGTAGCAAAAACTTATAAATTAATTGTGATAGTATTTTTTATATTTTATAATAAAAGATAATTATGAGCTAAGGAAAAGTTTTTCATCAAAATAAAAATGCTCATAATAACAGTGATATATATAGGATTTCCTATACATGATATATATATATGAAATTCATGTGGTTTAGAATAACTATAGCATAAAATGCTTTAGTTGACACTTTAAATTTTCATTGCCATCGTTGACTTGTGACTTTATTTATTAATATGATGACTTGTATCTATTAATATGATGACTGTTAATAAAAAGTTTAAGACTTCTTTTCTATTCAGCCTAGAAAATGAACCAAACAAAATATTTAGCAGTGCTACATTTATTTCTGTCTCAAGACATGGTGCCAAGATAATTTCTGATTTTCTAAGATGAAAATAGTGACAAAGAGGCCACCAATTTCATTTTTTCAGAATTGTACAGAGTATTATGTAATATCCATTTTACACAAAAATTGGAATGGAAAAGGAGAAACAATAAAGATGAGTTTACTTCTACTAAATATGATAACATTATCAAAGGAAATACATTAATTTCTTAACATGTATGCTTACTGAGTACGGGAGAAAAGAGAATAAAAATATTAAATATATCCCTACAATTAACATGATTGAATTATGTAAATTACAGTCTTAAAATATAGAGTTCCTCAAAGCATAGTATTAATGAGGTAGGGAAAAACCAGAAACAAGCTTTGTTCCTTTTAAAAAATTCTTCACATGATCCTTTTCCTGGTCAAGGTGTCAGGTTTTTTCATTGATACTCAGAAATGTGTGCCCACAGGTAATGTACCTTACCAAGGAAAGGCCAAGACTACTTTTTGAAATGAAATTTTTATTCAAACAACATTAGATTATAACATGATGTAAATCTCATGTGGGCAGCCTTATAATTCAGCTTCTCTAGACCCTTCATCATGGTCACCACCAAAAGTCTAATTCACAACTACCACCATACCTACTTCACCCAGTCCCTACCTCTTCCCACCTTGTGACCCTCCATTCTCCATAGCTAAACATTGGCTCTGGTGTTGCATTGTCTATTTTTTAAATAAAACTTTTTATGATCACCTTTTAAAAGACATAACATCTTCCACTGTTCCTCACATTTTTATATTCAGAGAAGATACAGTAAGGGTGTAGCATATTTGAATATACAGAGCATTGCTTTTTCTTTGTCTCTGAGTGTTATCACCCAAGTGATTTTAAGAAGGGCCTTCCCTATTGGCTGACTTGCTTTTAGTAGGAGACAAATTTTCCAGTTTGCTATAAGTGCAAGTTGTAAAATTCAGATAACTCCAATGTGAAGTCACTGCAATCATTTAATTTGTCTTTTTTTTTTTTTGCTGTTGTTGCTGAGACTAGGTCTCTCTATGTTGCCCCAGGGTTGTCTCGAACCCGTGGTCTCAAGCGATCCCTAGCCTCAGCCTCCCAGGTAGCTGGGATTACAGGTGTGCACCACCACAACGGGCTCTATCATATAATTTCAGTTGGGACTGTCAAGGGTTCTTTCATATGATCTGCCTACAGGAAGGTCTAGAAAGGTTTGCCAGCCTTTAGCATGACTTAGAACTTTAGCATGAGTTAGAACTTGAGCATGAGTTAGAAAAAGGGAGTCAGTCACAACAGACATACATGGATGGCTTTGTTTCTTTAATAACTTTGCCCGAGTTAAAAAGAATGCATTTCCTTTGCAAATGTCTTGTGTATTTCATATCTAGCTGTTATATGAGTAGAATAAACTGCATCTGCTTGTAGACCCCCTACTCTGGGCTGGAGCCAACATTTTCTTAAGTCATTAGCATCCTCCTAGTTCTCCCACCACATTTATTTAGCACTCAGAGGCCCATCACAAGAAGGATGTGGTTTATGTTCTTTCTGCTCTTACTGATCAAGTCAGCTCACACCTGTGAATAGAGCTCACCAACCGGTTGGAAAAAGAGATAAAAAACTGGACAAGAGCTTCTGCCAAAAAATTCACTACCAGTATCAAGTGAAAACTAATTAAAAATACTATTACAGTAAACAAATTCTTCTTGTATTCAAGTAACAATGAAGTGAAAAACCACTTTTGTGTTTTTCTTTGGTTTCATGCAATGGGTTATGTGGTACTTTGATTATAGTCTTTGTTCTCAAGTAGAATGGAACAGACCAGTGAAAGAAGAGTTTTCTTCCATGGCTTCAAAGTGATTTTCCTTTTCAACAGGCCCAGCTCAGCTTTCCATAGCTTTTAGATATGAAGTTAACAGGAGTAGTTCTATGCTTTATTATCAATGACTCCTTAATTGTCATCCCAGTTATTTACATGTGAATGTAGAAGTTGTATTCTCCCAGAAGCTCAGCCACCAGGGTATTGCCACCAGTATAATGTATAACATGACTAATTAAAATGAATTTGCTTGCAGTAACATCCCATGTGCTATCTGTGGGGAAGAAGTTATTAAAATATTTAGTACTGCAACAGTAAACTTGAATGCAAAGTAATAATAATCATACATTTTTTAATTACATGTTTAATACCCATTTGGCTAATATAGGAATATTCTGAAAATTGCTTAAGTTCAGCATCTATTTTTGTGCTTAGTAGCATACAGAGTCCATTCCTTCTGAAGGAGCTTAGTATATGTATATGCACTATTGTTGAAAAGCTGTTTAATAACATACAGCAATGTTATGATATGATAATTTGCATAAGAGCAGTTATGCTCCATTTCAACTTATATTGCTTATTGTAGACATTCATAAGTGATATCCATATGGAAGTCTTTGAATCTACATACTGTTTAATTGAATAATATTGGTTTACAATGTTGTATAAGATTTAGAGGTATAGGATCTACATTTTACACGTTATGCCTCAAATGTCCCTTGTCAATTTCCATTGCCTCTTGACACATTTCTCTATTAGCTAGGATGTCCCATGTGAAAGAATCAAGATTCCCATTTTTCTACGAACTTGAAAAACAACTCAAGCATACAAATATTGCAGGACTAGTATAATTAATATATATATTATACATATATATTATATATCTCCTTCACCCAAAATTAATTGGTTCTAGGTGAACATTTGTTCACTTGCTCTCCCTGTCATATATATGAACCATTTAAGAGTTTGTCACACAGATGTCATATATTTCAAATCTGTAGATTCTATCATGTATATTTTAAGGACAAAATATTCTACTATATAACCAAAATATAAATTATCCCATTTGGGATGTTTGTGACAGTATTGTTTAATATACAGACCATATCAAAATTTTCCCAACTGCCCCAATAACATTTTTTTCCATTGTTCCTCACTCCTACTCTACTCCAGGATAAAATCAAGAACCATATAATATATTCAGGTGGTATGTCCATTTGATCATCTTTATTCTGAAAATGATTCCCCAGCCTTTGTTGATACTTGTATTTGATGTTTTTGAACAATCAACCCCATTTTAAATAGTTTCTGATGTTTGTTTCCTCTAAGCAAAAGTCTTCACTTATTAGAAATTCATATACAACAAGCTATAATAAAGAATTATCATTGTTGGAGACTGGATATTAGCAAACTCCACTGTCAGGGCCATTGTTATTTTAGCCACAATACCACCAGATATTTCCCCCTTCTCGCTCATTTGGAAGGTGTTAAAACTTATATGTGGTGAGCTATTCTTTTACTTCACACTAATCATTGAGATAGTGTAATGTGTAATTAAGTATGAAGTGCCATTTATAATCCAAAGAAAATTGTAATCTAAATGGTGAAAGTAAATGGAAACATGGGAGGAAATCAATATGACAAGTGAATAAAGGATCCAGATACAGCATACATGGTGTGGTAGATTAGCATTAATTGTTAACAATTGTTAATTGTTAGCATTTTTATATACAATTAATTAGCATTAATTGTATATAATTATTGACTTTTATAAGGATAATGTAATACCACTTGTCCAAAGTGGATAGCATTTAATATTGACTATAATTATCATTTATCTAAGTACACATGATTTCAAGTATATTAAAGTAATGATGATTCACAAATATGCATATATTTTTCATTGATCAAAACCATGCCCATAAACATCTTCTGCCTAATCTTTTAAACTTTTATACACAACATTAATTAAGAAAAGAATTGAGGCAAAAAAAGATGGCTTTTAAAATATATCATTGCATGGTGCTTCAATTTGAATTAGATCATTACAAATGTGACAAATCTCTCTGCTAAGTTTATTCTGCTTTATAGTTCTAAGTTTTTTTTTAAAGAATCCCATTATATTTATCATGTCTACCAAGTTTTTATTCACCATTTGAAAAATTTCAACTTCAAAACCTCAGCCAAATACTGTACAGTGTTTAACTATAACTCTTTACAAATTATATTTAGTTCTTTATATTATTATGACAAGTTTTATGATGGATGTTTTAGAATTCAATAACTTAGAAGTGAAAAACTGCCTTAAAATTGGTGAGTCTAACTTCATGAACCTTCTGATTAATAAGCTGTCCTAAATGCACTTTCAGCCAAAAAAAGAAAAAAAAAACCTTGCTGAATATAAACTAATACCTTTGAGAAATTCTTTTCATTTTGATTTTTCAGATAAAAGTGAATGTTTGATGTGCCCAGTTCTCCCTTTAAGAGTGCTGAGTGCAGCTCAGGGCTTCAGTGTGAGCCTTGCGACATCCCACCCTACCCCCAGCTTTCTAGCTTAGCAGTTCATATTGATTGACTGATAGATGATGTACTTGACATTGGTGACCACTAAGGAACAGAAATCTGCGTACTGACCTGCTGGCTCATTGTGGGAGCCCCATACCTCCCTGGAATCAACAACAGAAAATAGTGATTTATAACTAGAGCAGAAAATGTGATCTCCATCTCCCAGGGTTGACTTAGTTTTGCTTAGTTATTGTATTTTCCTAGAGACAAATAATAATTTTATTTCTCCTCTAAGACACAAAAGAAAAGTTCTGCCAGATTTCACTTTTTCCCTGCCTTGATCTTCACTTTTAAAGAGACTGTACTTTTAGTTTGTGTTATTCAGCAGAGTCATGTAGAACACTTTGTATGTTCAGGGTAGCATTTGAGTCTTTCATTTTAGATATTGCTTTCAGTCTTTCTCCATTCATGTGGTATCATGCATTATACTTTATTCATTTTCATTGCTGAATAATACTTCCTAGTATGGCTGTTCCTTATTTTGTATAGCCAAGTGGCAGTCATTTTTCTTCCTTTGGGGAGATCAAGAATAATGCTGCTGTGAACATTCACATACACATTTTTGTTGGATACAGTTTATATATTTTCTTGATTATATGTCATAAACAAGTGTATGTATTGGGAATATGTGGAATTGTTGGGTCATACATCTGAAGAAATTCCAAGCTGTTTTTCAAAACAGTTGCACTTTCTTACCTTCCCAATAAATATACTTTTATATTTCTACTAACAATATTTTAGCATACAAAGCATGTAAGAATATTTTCACTCCAGGTTACATCTGAAATATTTGACTATAGTATTTAAATGTGAATGCTCAGTATTTAACAATAAAACTTAATAGCAGGCCTTTTTATGTGATTGACATTATGTTGGATGGCAAGTACATAGTCATTGGTGAAGCACAATGTGCAGGATTCCAGAAATATATCTCATGGAGGCATGAGGCAGTTCAGCCTTTCAAAACCTAATATGAAACAAAATAGAAAATTTTTGGCCAAAACTGTAGTAGGAACTGAAATTCAGTGTCTCTCTCTCCTTGCTGTTTTCATTCCCATGTCAAAACAAAACTATCAAAATGCTTCCTTTCAACTTGTTTTTCCATGTAAAAATAATGGGTATAATGGAAGCTAAAGGAAATACTGGTAAAGAAACCTGATAGGAGACTCACTTTGTTAAGTATGAAAAGATATAGTAGATTTATTGAATGTTCACTGTATCCTAGACACTCTTGTAAGTTATTTATGTGATTCACATAAGTCTGTGAGGCAAGTGCAGTTGTTCCTCAATGGAGAGATTTGGGAATAGCAGAAGGAATAAGTGACAGTTAGATTTCAAACCTAGGAAAGTTAGCCCCAGAGTCTGTCATGTCGTTGGTATGTTGTCATAAATGGTGTCTGTGACTACCGTTATCTAGCTAGCAAATTTGAATGCATTTATAGAATAAATGGCAACCCCAAACACTATAGAAATTTGTATGCAAAATTAAATAAGTGTCTTCAAAATCTGACTTTCCAATTCAATTTGCAGATCTACTATTGATGTCTGCAGGACATTTTGATCCACTGAAAAACTATTTGTTTCTACAATTCAGTAGTAGGAGAGCAGAATTCAGTGAGAATTTCCACAGGAAATTGAGTTCCCACAGAAGTGATCATTCCATTTCAATATCTATAGTTCAAGAAAATGATTATTTCTGGAGAATCTTCACTGTTTGCCTGACATGTCTTTTACCAGAAGAAGGAGTACTCGCCATATAGTTTCTAAGGTTTTATCTACCACTAGTATCACCTTTATGTGTGAAATATTTGAAGCAGGGGAATGAGTATTCAGAGGTAAAATGACATTCCCTCCAAAAAATATGTCCACCTTTGATAGATATGGGTGACTATATGTGTCAGAGATTATAGTTTTCCATTGACAACATTTTCTTCCAACAATGCCCCATGTTTTTCAAAAAAGAATATTACTATATCATTTTTTATTTAAAGGTTGCACTGAATGATGTTTTCTTAAATAAAAGGGAGGAAAAGTAATTCTTCCATGTTTTGTAGATTTAAACCCTGTCATTGACAGCATATCTGCACGTGAAATCAGTCAAGGCTTTGCAGCAGATTAGGTATTTGGTAGGAATTTTCTGTCTTTGAATTCCTATTACAGGAAGGAAAGTATAAGTAAAATAAAATGCTCTTCAATAGTTTGAGGTCATTCTTGGAAAATCATAAGAAACTGTAATGGCTTGAATAAATAGGAGAGAGCAAACCACTTTAACCTGTGCTATTTATTCTACCATCAATTCCAGCTCTATCTTTAAGAGAAAAATACAGCAAAATTTCTAACTTAGACTATGTTGAACTACTATTTTTCCCCATCCTTGAAAACTATCTCAGCTCTGCTTTTCAAAATGTAAAATTAGCTCATTGTCAATGTTACTGCAGAATGATCATGATAAGATACTATGGTATGACAAGTCAATCAGCGTTTGTTCATCTCTAAAGGGAATGCATATTAACATCATATGCTATTGACTCCATCACCATCACAAAACATTGATGGGCCTTCTTTGTACGTGCATCTGAAAGTGTATATATTTGTACCCATACCATCTTATCCAAATGATGTCCCGATCCATGAGAACCCTTCTCATCTTTTCATTTGAAGTTCTGACGTCTGTGCTAAGCACCAATGTCAAGGAAAGCCTTAACTTGATTATTGTCCTTCATGTTAAATTCTAACAGTATCAACTTTTCACAAGTTTAGATTTGAAATGTATTTTATTCAAGATGGTGGATGGAAGTCATTTCTACTGTTCTTTGGAGTAGAGGGTGGAAAGGGTAAAAGTAATTGTTGATGAGTTTCCCTTCCTGTTGGTTGTTCTTAACAAGTAGGCAGATTCCATACTCAATTCCAGTGCTGTCATAAAGAGAATGTAGTACCTTGTCTGTTGGTTGGGAATCCCAGAGAGCCTGGGTTAATTATGATTTCTTTGTGACTTATTTTAACGGATCCTACAATAATGTTACAGCTTCATAGTAGCTTTATCCCTAATGTCATTTCTAGCTTTAAAAATATCTCGCTAGACAAAAGAGACAACAAACAAAACAAAAGGAAACCCAACTGAGTGGGGAAAAATTTTTGCCCTCCATACAAGTGATAAGGGTCTGATAACAAAGATACACAAAGAAGTCACACAACTTAACAAAAACAAAGCAAAGAACCCAGTTTTAAAAATGGGAAGAACTAAAAAGACACTTCTCCAAAGAGGAAATAGAGATGGCAAATAGGCATAGGAAAAAATACTCCATATTACTAATAATCAAGGAAATACAAATCAAAACCATTTTACACCAGTAAGAATGGCCCATATTAAAAAAAAACTGCGCAACAGCAAGTGTTAGCGTGGATGTGGAGAAAAAGGAATATTCTTACACTGCTGATGGGAGTCCAGCCATAATGGAAAGCTATGTGGAGGACCCTCAAACAACTGAAAGTGGAACTTCCAATCCCAATACTGGGAATCTACCCAAGGGCACAAATTCACTAATTAAAAAGGATACCTGTACTTGCATGTTTATTGTAGCACTGCTTACAATGGCCAAGATATGAAAACAACCCAAATGCCCCCAAACTGATGAATGTTGAAAAAGATGTGGTATATTTGCACAGTAGACTATTATGCATCAAAGAAGACAAACTTATATAATTTGCAACAACATGGACGGAGCTAGAAGGAATTATACTAACAAAAATAAGCCAGAAAGAAAAAGAGAAATATGGAATGGTCTCACTTATATGAGGGATATAGGAAAAAACAGACAAATGGACAAGAAAAATTTTAAATTGCCAACAGAACTGAACCACAGAGCAAGAGGGGGTGGTGGTGGAGGGAGAGCACACACAGGATGGAGGGCACAAAATATTAAGATGGTTAACGGGTGATAAGAAGATGGGAGAACCTGGGGGTAGACAACGATGTCATATATATATATATATATATAAATATATATATAAACATATATGACACATATATGTTTATATATGTATGTATATGCATATGCAATAAATAAACTAAAAACAATCTTGCCAAAGAGCGATCATATTACAAGGGAAAACCCATTTTTTTCTTGCTTAAAATGTGAGAATTTAAAATAGTACCAGTGGAGGGAAATACAAGTAAATACACAGTTAGCACCACCTACAACTTCAATGAAATTATGAGGAAATATTCCATAATGACTTAAAGGGAAGAGTTTCATTTCAAATGTTTATTTCTAAGTAATTGTTTCCTTTCTGAGCCTGTTGTCTACATGTTACTAGAGCTGCACCAAAGCAAAGATTCTTCAACCTTCTTTTCACCACTTTTTTCCTGTTGATTTCCAGCAGTGCCATAGGCATTCATTATTTATTCAGGAACTGGGTTGCTGAACGGCTGTCCTTTCTTTCTGCACCCACCTATTTCTATAGTTCAGCAATTTGCCTTTGAGTTTATGTAGTAAGGATCTTTTTATCTGTCACTGTGTGGTAGGTTTAGCATAATTGCATTTAGATTTAGAGATTAAAGCTTATAGCTTAATTATGAATCCAACTACATAAGAAAGAGTAATTTAAATTTAATATTTTGATTCAGCAAAACTCAGCTCGTATGTGATCTTGCTAAATTGTCTCTCCTTGAATTCATCCTTGTCATTATCTTGGATGTGAGAGCTTTTTGAGTTGCAGGTAGTAGCAAGATAACAATGCAAAACTGACTTCAGTCTGAAGTAATCTTCAAAAGGGTACAGACTAACGATGACATAGGCATCTTTAATTTGTCTAGGTTTTTAAAAGTGTTGGGGTGTTTCTCTGTGTGTCTGTGAGTACATGCACATGTGCAAGGCATGTGTCTTGCTATGCTGGAACCTGAACAAATAGTATAATTAAAAATATTCCTGCAAACTTGATATAAAATGATGAAGTGATTTAAGTGGGTACACTTATGGCCTCCTAATTTTATTTCTTCATGAAAAGACAATACTGTATACATATATAGGATATATAGTCATACACACCTATAAAAGGTACATATAACAGTATAATTATTTAAGTGATCAAACATGAGAACCCTTCTTTATTAGAATCTTTCCACAGTATGTTCTGTGCTTCCTCTCTATCTCCCCCCCTTCTCTTTCTTCCTTCCTGTTTCTTCCCTCCCTTCTTCATTTTTTCTCTTTAAAAAATGGGACAATTTATTTAGTCAAGTAAGTTACTTAAAAACTATACTTTGTAGATAAAATGGACTTTGTAAGGTGACTTAAGTGTGCATTCAGGACTACAGGGGGCTGATCTGTGTATAAACAATAAAACTTTGCATTATCAATAGAATTTTCTCATTTATTATTTTGTTTACAATAATATCAGAACTAGGAAGATGCACAGTGTCTCACAAGAAATCTTAGGGATTTGGGCACTGTGTTTTTAATTGAAGAGGTAATTCATAATGAAATATGTAAGTAATCAAATCAAGAGATTGTTCACTTTCAAACTTATACAAAGGTTGTACACCTTAAACTCACATAGTAGTTTGTCCATTGTATCTCAATAAGATGGAGATGAATAATAGTGAAAGACACAAATAGGTTATCTTCATAAACAATATCCAAACAACATGCACTTGAGAACATATAGGAGTATCCTACTAAGGTAGCAACTCTTTTTTTTCTGTACTAAACTGTAGTCTATAAGGTTTTAGTGGATATAATCTTTCTATGTAAACATTCTCAATAGGTAAAGGATGGCTTGGCATAAATTTTGGTGTTAGAAATTTTATACTAGAAAAATATTTCTGTGAAAATAATTTTTAACCTTCTACTCCAAGTACAAGTGAGGTGTTGATGTTGAAAATACCGGGGGCTGATGTAACTGTTGACTTCAATTCGAGTAACTGCACCTGATAGTTCCCATTGGATCCTCTTTAATTTTTATTTTCTTGACAGAACATTTTTCCATTATTTTAAAATTTTGATACAATTCATGGTTAAATTTCCAATTTAAGCAGACTACTCCTTATTTTACTACACATGCAATAATATGCCTTAGCAATGGAAAATAATAGTCACAGAAATAAAAATGCTCTGATTCCACTTACATGAGTTATCGACAGTGTCAAATTCATACCATCTGAATGGATTGGACCCCCAGCATCACTGCATTTAAAGGAAGGGTCTAAATGCAGGCGATAATTAAGGTTGAAAAGGTCATAAGGGTGGTCCCTAATCCTATAGGATAGGTGGCCTTGTAAGAAGGGAAAGAACACCCAGAACTCTCTCCATGCCTCCATGCTGAGGAAACGTGGTACATGGACATGGGGAAGGTGCCTGTGTGCAAACAAGAACCCACCTTGCTGAGCTTTGAAATGGGACTTGTAACCTCCAGAACTGTGAGCAAATTAATTTACCATTTTTAAAGAGTCATATGCCGCTTGACAGGGACTAAGGGAGGGGGAATCTAGATAATCAGTAATCACAAGGCTTAATATTTCAGTTGAGCACACTGAATAGGTTCTAGATATTGACTGCTTTGTCCACCTAAAAATTGTTAGTGGGTTAGAGCTCATCATATTAGGTGCTCATACCACAATAAAACAAAATTTAAGAAGTAAATGAACAAAATAAGAAACAAACGAATTGAAACCAGGCCATAAAACCAGGGTAATTGAAACCAAGACAAAATCACTGAGTAGGATTTTGTATTTCATGCCTTTAACATGCTTAAAGAAGGCAGATTTAATTAGGGAAAGACAAGAGACAGATGAAAACTTTGGTGGGAATTGTAAACAGAGCTAAGGCAGGCATTTTCAAGGGCTTTGAACTTGAGACACTCATTATATACCAATTCACTTTCCATTTCCTAGTTGTTATTCTCATTCCTCTGCACTTATCATTGGAATTGTTTGGCAGCTTACAAGTGAGTTAAAGAGCTAGGGGAAGAAATCTATGATGACTAAGTAAGCAAAGGGAAACATAGTTGGGTGAATGGTGTACAGTTTTGTGCTGATGTTCTTGGAATGAAAGCAGTTTTATAAGGGAAACATGCTACAAGGAAACCTTGTCTGAACACCTTGTCCAAGGTGAAGGGTATTCACTGATGACAAGACTCACTTGGAACTTTCTGTCTACTGGAATAACAGGCATGGCATAAAGAAGCAAATGTTGTAAATGCTTAAAAAATGAAGAGCTTAAAGTGAGAGTCTATTATTGTCTTACTACTCAGGGAAACTTCTCTGAGGACAACAGTTTTGGCTAAGACCTAAATGATGAATGGGAGTTAACGTATATGCTAAGGGATGGGAAAAGCGTTCCTGACTATTATTCTGCTTAGAAAACATGAGCTTAATAGCAGGTAGTGTGTTTTATTTGTACAACTAAGGCTCATTCTTTTTTCTTCACTGGCTAATGGCATGATTCAACATCCTAGTAATTAAAGATAAAGACTCTCAATTGTTTTTCACCCTGTCCTCTCTGCCACTCTTACCCCCTTTACCCTTATTCTAATCACCATATCCATTTAATCAAAAATCTTTCTCCTCCTGTCATTCCCTCTCAGTCACTTCTGCTCTTCATCTTCAACTTATTTCAGGCCTCAGCCCCTTCTTGCTGAACGTGTTGCTTCTCACTTCCACCAGAATTGACTTTCAGAAATATTGTTCATGGTATCCTCGGCACATATATACTTCATAACATAGTACTGCCTAGAGATTTAAATGCATCTTTTTATATGCAAGTATGATATCATCTAGATCCCTCCTTACTTCCTGCCATTTTCTTTCACATGCATACCCCACAGCACTGCTATCTCACTTCCTGACAAGAGCAGGCACTGAGGGCCCTGGGTTATTGGAGATGCCAGGACACCCTTTTGTAGTTTATTGGTCATAAACTCTTGAATTGGTCATAAACTCTTCCTCCTCCTCTTCTTCTTCTTCTTCTTCTTCTTCTTCTTCTTCTTCTTCTTCTTCTTCTTCTTCTTCTTCTTCTTCTTCTTCTTCTTCTTCTTCTTCTTCTTCTTCTTCTTCTTCTTCTTCTTCTTCTTCTTCTTCTTCTTCTTCTTCTTCTTCTTCTTCTTCTTCTTCTTCTTCTTCTTCTTCTTCTTCTTCTTCTTCT